>JADBJO010002715.1:0-17500 GCA_016801955.1 Conus betulinus | reverse complement strand
GGGGGGGGTGTCACCCAGTACATACACCCCTTACTAGCAGATGTCATGTCCAGACTGCATTTCGTAGGGTGTGAGAATGGCGTGTATGGACAAGTTCGATCACTTCACCGCACAGGCAACCAGTCAGTCTTTGAGGGAGCTAAGCTGCATTGAACCGCAGAGTTTCATTTGTTTAGTGATGGACTGACTGGCATTTATAGTAGGGTCAGTTTTTGTTTTTTGTAGTTGGGATTTTCTTTTTGCTGGTACTATTCTTTTTTTTTTTTTTTTTTTTTTGTTCTGCTGGTCATGGAGAAAAGAGTTAGTTTTGTTTGGAGTAACCTCAGCCTGTCAAAGTCAGAACCGTTCTCCAAACACTAAAAGGGAAATTACAAGGGGAGGGGGAGGAAAAGGGGGGAGTATAAGAAATGGAGGATAGGGGAATGTTGCGCCTGTGCCAAGCAGGCCAAGCAGGAGGTGAAAGTCTTTTACGAGGCATTCAGTCAGTGCACACCCTGTGCACCATTCCCACCCATTTTCCACTGGGCTGGACTCTGACCCCCCCCCAGAAGACCCTGGCTCCCCCACCCACCCGCCCTACTCAATACTCAGGCGGCATGGAGATGAGGGTCCCTGTGGAGGGAGGCAGGCGTTGCCCACAGCCTCATGCAGATTGGGCCTGTGTGTTCCTGGGTCACTATTGATTGACTAGCAAACCAGGAGACTGGAAGGAGGCAGTGGGGGTGGGGTGGGGGGGGGGGGCAGGACAGGGCAGGGAGAAATCAGGGAGAGGAAGAGGTTGGATGAGAGGGATTGGGAATCACTGGGAGAGAGCGCAAAGGGGATTGAGACTGGTGACGACCGGGAGGGGAGGTGGTGGTGGTGATGGTCGGCAGGCAAGATGCTTGTTGTGGTGTGACAGTCTGGGCGGTGGCAAAACTGCAGGGTGGAAGAGGGAGGAGGGATGGGGGGGAGGGTGACAGGTCCCTCAGTGATGGCTTTTCAGGCCTCCTCCTCCTCCTCCTCCTGTCTGCCCCTGAAACACAAAGCCCAGGATCAAGTGGGAGGAGAGGGTAGCCATGGAGGAGGGGGGGGGGGGGGGGGGGACAGAAAGTCAGGAGGGTGGGTTGGTAGCTTGCCCTTGACAGGAAGTGCAGTTTACTGGAAAGCTGGGTTAAGGAGGTTGATGCTTTGTGATTCTCCTCTCTGCTCTCTCTGCTCTCTCTCTCTCTGCTCTCTTTCTCTCTCTCTCTCTCTCTCTCTCTCTCTCTCTCCCCCTCCCTCCCTCCCTCCCTCCCACCCTCCCCTCCATCCCTCCAGAGTCTTACTCGAATATTGATGCACATGAACATTTCAAATAGCATGTCTTCTCTCTCTCTCTCCCTCTCTCTCTCTCTCTCTCTCTCTCTCTCTCTCTCTCTCTCTCTCTCCCTCCAGAGTCTATCACATTGATGCACATAGACATGTGATATAACATACATCATGAGGAGTTTCAACATACAGACACCTCCTCCTCCTCATCATCATCATCATTGTGGCATTTCCCCCGTATTTCTTCTTTGTGTGATGTATGAACTTACAATAAATATGAGTTCAAAATTTACAGTACATTGAATGCAGATTCTGTCTCCAGATTTTCAAGGCTATGTTTTCTCCAGTTTCTTGTTACTGATGTTGATTGAAGTTTATGGGTGTGTTTAAACGGGACAAGGTTTCAACAAGAGCTGTTTCATCGAATCCCCCCTCTTCTCTCCCCTGCCCCAACCCTCCCCTCCTCTCCTTTTTTTTTTTCCCCTGAAACCCTCAGTTTCAATTACTCATTTGTTGGAATTAACCATGGTTACATGTTATAGCGTGAAAAGTACAATTGATTACGCTTTATCTAAAATTAGTTTAAAAAAAATTTCTTCTCAGGTAGCTGATTTTGACCTAACGAAATTTCAGGTAACCCAAACAGGTAGCCCATTTGTGTGAATGGAAATGTTGGCATATCTTTTGGCGGGGGGGGGGGGGGGGGGGGGTGGTAAAATGCATCCCAGTGTATTTGGCTTTCGGTCAGTGTTCAGCAGAATGTATCGAACCACTACCCAGACTCCTTCATAAAGTATCAAGCGAGGAAGCATGCAATGAATGTGAGATTGTCTCACGGCTGGTGTAAGACAGAGAGAGGGAGGGAAGAGTGCAACAGGGTAACGTGCTGGACAGGTTTCCAATTCACTGGCGGTGGATGGCATGGAGATGGTTTCTTCCACCACCACCACCACCCCCCACGCGTCATGGACAAGCCGGCCTATCATCGTTGCAGCCTTCCTTTCTCACACGTCTCACAAAATAGGATGACATGAAAGGGGAAAAAATGTTCAAAACCTGTGATCCTTTTTCTCTCCGTGCGCTGCATGATATTGATGACCTGGTTACGATGATATCAGCTTCCTCCTTCACACTTCCCATCATGCTGTTTTTAGGCCTGCTGATCTTCTGAGTTATAACCTTTCAAGTTTTAAACCTGCATTCCCTCCATCCCCCGCCCTCTCTCCACTCCCTTACCCCTTCCCCATCCCACCACCACCTCCTCCCCTTCCCAACCTCCCCCCCTCCCCCCATCCTTCCATCGCTCTGTCACTGGAGATCAATACCTGGATTTGGGGATCGATAGACATGCACGGTGCTGCAGATGTATAGACCCCCTCATTTTGCTACAAACTTTTTTTCCCTGTGTGTATGTTCGGAGCTGTGGGCTTGTGGTAGAAAGTAAAGGAGTTGCATGTCACACTGTCGGAGACAAGTTGTTGTTCGTCAGGTTGGGTTTAGGGCTGATGATTTCTGCTTGTGGGTTGCGTCTTCAGGGTGATGTCTGTCCTTTGTAGTCTGTTCATATTGTCCTGGGCATGAACAGAAATGAACATTCACACAAAAGGACATCTTCAACCATGCAACAGTGTATGTACCAACATGACAGAGCAGTATGCACATAACCGTACGTGCATTGACATATGGACACACGCACACATGAACACCATGGATGCATGCTTTTAAAGTGTATGCCTACACACACAGGCACGCACGCGCGAACACACACAAACACACACACACACACACACACACACACACACACACACACACACATTCATACTCATGTGGATGCACGTACATACAAGCATGCATACATGTGCGACCGCGCACGCACACACACACACACACACACACACACACACACACACACACACACACACACTCCCTCTTTCTCGCTGTCTTTATCTCTTTCTGTTTGTGTCTCTGTCTCTGTCTCTCTCTCTCTCTCTCTCTCTCTCTCTCTCTCTCTCTCACACATTATCATCAAAAACATTGTTTTGTTATCTCAGTTATTGTTTAAAATGTTGGTGTCAGTCCTCTCATTTATTTCATGTATGAAGTTGTCAGTTTTGCTATATAAGTAGTATTGATTGCCATGGTGATATATGGAATTTTGTTTTTTTTTTTTCTTTTTTTTTTTTTTTTTTGCTTCCCTTTTTTTCCTTTCAAATCGGGTTCACTGTCTTGGACGTCAGTTAAGGTCTGAAGTGTCCGTTCTTCAGGAATTTCGCAGTGCAGTATTTCTCATTTCTCGCATTCCAATTAATCTCAGGCTTTGGAGTGGATGTCAGGAATGAAGAAATGCATATATTATCAGATTCACGATTCCTTTTTTTTCGTTTCATCTTCTATCCTCTTCCTCCATATCTTCCCTCTGACCTCCAGCCCTCCTGTCTCCCTCTTCTCTCTCTCTCTGCCATTCCAGGTCTGCTTACATCATGCATTGACCAGTTGTATTTAGGGGGGAGAGAGAGAGAGAGAGAGAAGGGGGTGGGATGGGAGTTTGGAAGATGGATGCATGAGGCAGTGGCTTTGTAGGTGGCATGGCAGTGATGATTTGGACGGCAGGAGACAAATTACTCGGTGAATTAAAGAATGTCTTGAATGTCCCTATCAAGAGTTTAAAAAAAAAAAAAAAAAAAGAAAATCATGTATGTAAGCGTGTTGAGAAAGTAAAGTAAATTCATAACACAGATCATTTTAAAAAAAGAAAAAAAAGAAAATTGTGTATGCATGTGTGTTAAGAAGTAAAGTAAATTCATAACACAGATCATGGAATCACACACAGGTACTCTCTGTCTGTCTGTCTCTGTCTCTGTACATATACCACTCATGGAATAAGTGATTATGACTGCAGATCTCTCAGTTTCAGAAAGGCAAAGTGAACATTGTAATGTCAGGTTTCATTGCATCCCAAGTAGTACCGGTATGTCATTCTTTTTGTTGTGATTTTCAACATGAAATGTAGAATGTGTCCTCTTATGAAGAATCTTTACAAGGTCGTTTTAAGATGAGAAACATTCTGTGTAATGTCAGAGCGTTATAATTAGGAAGCCAGAATTATCTGTGGTGTTTTGGTGGGGTTTTTTTGTTTTGTTTTTTTTTTTTTGTGAGAAAAACAAAATCAGTTTCTTTTGTGAGCAAAAAAATCAGTCTCATAAAAAAAAAAGATAACAGAGACATTCTGAAATGGAAACCTCCCTTGAAGTATTGTCTGGTAACTAGGAGGAGACTGGGGTTGGCGGTGCTAAAAAAAAAGAATGTGCTTTTTTTTTGATAAAATTAGAAGTCTCATGAAAAGTGATATTGCAGACACAGTTTTGAAACTTACCATGTCTGATAAGGTGTGAGTGCGTGAAAATAAGAGAGACACTGAGAGCTGCAGAAGTAGGAGAATGCCCCTTGAGGGTGTCCAATGAAATTATGGGAGGACACAGTGTCTACTATTCCTCATTCAAGAGCCTCTAATAAGTGTTGGGGGACAGGACAGGGCAGGATTGAAGGGAGGGGGGCAGTGGGACATTGTGCAGGGAGGAAACAAAATGATAGGGTCATTTTACAGGGGAGCACAAGACAGAACAATGGGCATTTGCATGGAGAAAACAAAATAATAGGGGCAGTTTTTAGTGAAAGAACAAATGATAGGGGCAGTTTTTTAGTGAAAAAACAAAATGCTAGGGGCTGTTTGTTGTGAAAAAACAAGATGATGGGGACATTTTATAGGGAGAAAACAAAAAAATGATATGAGCATTTTGCAGGGAGAAAACAAAACGATAGAGGCAATATTGCACAGTGAATACAAAGTGATAGGGGCATTTTGCAGGGAGAAAAAAATGATAGAGACATTTTGCAGGGACAAAACAATATGATAGGGACATTCTGCAGGGACAAAACAAAATAATAGGGACATTAAATGGAGAAAACAAAATGATAGGGACATTTTACAGGGAGAAAAAATGATAGGGACATTTTACAGGGAGAAAACAATGATAGGAACATTTTACAGGGAGAAAACAAAATGATAGGGACATTTACAGGGAGAGAACAAAATGATAGGACCATTCTACAGGAGAGAACAAAATGATAGGACCATTTTACAGGGAGAAAAACAAAATGATAGGACCATTCTACAGGGAGAAAACAAAATGATAGGGCATTCTACAGGGAGAAAACAAAATGATAGGGCATTCTACAGGGAGAAAAAAATGATAGGACCATACTACAGGGAGAAAATAAAATGATAGGACCATTCTACAGGGAGAAAAAATGAGGACCATTCTACAGGGAGATAACAAAATGATAGGGGGCATTCTACAGGGAGAAAACAAAATGATAGGGACATTCTACAGGGAGATAACAAAATGATAGGACCATTCTGCAGGGAGAAAACAAAATGATAGGGACATTCTACAGGGAGATAACAAAATGATAGGACCATTCTGCAGGGAGAAAACAAAATGATAGGACCATTCTACAGGGAGAAAACAAAATGATAGGACCATTCTGCAGGGAGAAAACAAAATGATAGGACCATTCTACAGGGAGAAAACAAAATGATAGGACAGTTCTGCAGGGAGAAAAAATGATAGGACCATACTACAGGGAGAAAACAAAATGATAGGACCATTCTGCAGGGAGAAAACAAAATGATAGGGACATTTTGCAGGGAAAAAATGATAGACACATTTTACAGAGAGAAAACAAAATGGTAGGGACATTCTACAGGGAGAATACAAAATGATCAGGATATTCTACAGGGAGAAACAAAATGATAGGGACATCTCTACAGGGAGAACACAAAATGATAGGGACATTCTGCAGGGAGAAAACGAAATGATAGGGACATTCTACAGGGAGAACACAAAATGATCAGGATATTCTACAGGGAGAAAACAAAATGATAGGGACATTCTACAGGGAGAACACAAAAAATGATCAGGATATTCTACAGGGAGAAAACAAAATGATAGGGACATTCTACAGGGAGAACACAAAATGATAGGGACATTCTGCAGGGAGAAAACAAAATGATAGGGACATTCTGCAGGGAGAAAAAAATGATAGGGCATTTTGCATGGAGAAAACAAAATGATAAGGACATTCTGCAAGGAGAAAAAAAAAAATAGGGGCATTCTGCACGGACAAAAGCAGAATTACAGGGTCATTTTGCATAGAGAAAACAAAATAATAATGGGGCACTTTGCAGGGAGAAAACTAAGATTTGAAATCTCGTTGTAGAATTATTGTTTTCACTGACAGCTATGGTGCAGTGGTTAGCAGCACAGATTCCTGGCTGGAGGGCTGTGAATTCGATTCCCATCAAAGCTGTTCATGTACGTGGGATTTTTCAGCCCATGATCAGCTGCTACTCAGGATAGAGTTTTCTATGGAGTCAGAAAGACTGGAATCACACAGTCAAATTTCATCGTCATATTGGACACATCTTGGAGAATGTTGCTCAAATTTCCTGACCAGCACTGCAGGTGTCTGTATCTCTCGGGCCTGTTTGACACCAGGACATATCATGAAAGTGAGCATAGAGTACAACCCTGTCACGCAGCCTCAGACCTAAATGTACCTCCATAGCGTCATCTTCATCATCCTCATGAATCGGTATTAAAAGGAAGTCTCAAATTCTGTGACCCTTCTTGTCTCACTATGGGCATTGTCAAGGAGATAAAACAGCCAGGGCCACCATGAGTGCAGGGCAAGAAGGGCTACCAAATTTGAGGTTGTGCTTCCTGAGGATCAAGAGGATGAGGACGATACGATGCCAGGGAGGTTCATCTGATCTGAGACTGTATGACAGGGCTGTGCTCGGACTACATGACAGGGATGTGCTCTATCCTTCCTTTTTCAATCTGTACCAGCATGAGCTAAGCCTGACAGATACAGACATCTGCTGTGTTGGTCAATAAATACAAGCTGAACCATCGAAAATGAAAAAAAAAAAAAAGACCTGTGATGGAACTGCGACCCACACAATCTGCCGTTCAACAACCCTAGACACTGAAAGTACCACATGGTTGCTGGTCAGGAATTACAATTTTGCTTCCTCAAGGTTGAAAACTTTATGGGTGTATAAATTAGAATTCATGAACAACTTGAAGTGCTTTAAACCTACATCAAGACTTGTCTTTTCATGGTGTATCTTTTCTCTGATTGCATTGTGTAATGTCACAAACATCATAGTATTATGTTCAGATTTTTGTTTTAACTTGGGAGGGGGGGAAGAGGTATGAACAGATTAGATATATATAGAGAGGAGGAGGTGGTGGTGGTGGTGATAAAAAATGAACGGCATTAAAGAAAAAAAAAAACAAAGAAAAAGGCTAGTAAAAAAAAGGAAAAAAAGTGTTAATTGCTAACCAATGTGAAATGAAAAACATGATCCGTAACTATAGAACCATATGTGTTAATCATTGTTACAGTATGTGTGGTGTTTGAATCAATTTTTTTTTTTAAGAGAGGAGCTTGAGGTGGCTGGGGAATGCGTGTGTGTATGTGTGAGTGTGCATGTGCGCAGGCATATGATAGGGGGTTAGGGGAGAGAAGGAAAAGATATGAAATAACAGTTGAAAATGAAAAAAGCTTTAGAGAATTCAGAATTAAGGAAGGGGGAAAGTAATGTAAAACTTCATTGCTGAAGAAACCCTACAATTAGAAAAATGAAACAAACTTGTTTCGTTACCAAATAAAATTTTGTGAGTACCTTCAGTCGTCACATAAAAAATCTTAATGAATGATTACTTTCATCACCAAATAAAACTTGAGAGAAACTTTCCTTCCTCAGCAGAGAAGAGATACATAGAAAGGGGGCAAAGCCACATTTTTTTCTGCTTGACAGAGAAGCCGGAAGGGAGAAAATACATTAGAAAGAAAAAAAATGTGCCAGCCTAGCAGTTGGAGCTGTGCAGCAACATTAAACCCAGCGTGAAATAGAGAATAAATTGTGTGGCTAGCAGACTGCGATTGATCAATAAAAGAATGGCCATTTGGCAGGGGGTATGGGGGGAGGAGTGTTGGTCTGCTGAAGAATCGTCCTGCTGTTTCCTTTCCCTGTCTCTTACCTGAAATTTCTCATCAATAGTGAATCAGCTTGATGACAGAGCAGAACTATATATGTTCAAAAAGTGATGAATAGATGGTCGAATAAAAACCTGCATATACTTAAAAAATGGTGAATTTTGCTGGGGAAAAAAGCTAAATGAATATGTCTTCAGGATGTCTTTAAAACAGAAAAGGTGGAAATGGGGAGAGAGAGTTTACCCTAACGACAGCAAATAAAAAAGGGTATTTCAGCTTGAGAAAATATGAGTTTTTCTCACACAGAATATTATAAACACATACCTGGTGTATGAAGGGTGTCCACACCTTTTGTTGACAGCACAGTTGTTTTTCCAGGGTAGCATCTGCATGGCAGAGTTAATGCTCGGCTACCAGTCATTACTAGCAATTTGATTTGAAATCTCATAGCAGAATGATTATTTTCACAACCTGCCATGGCACAGTGGTAAGCAACACAGATCCCAGGCTGGGGGTCGTAGCACACACTGACTGGGGCGCTGATAAGAAAACTTTGCTGCACCTCTACAGAGCCCTGGTCCGTTCCAAACTGGACTATGGTTGTGCCGTGTACGGCTCTGCAAGACCGTCTTACTCAAACTCTTAGACCCTATCCACCATCAAGGGCTTCGTCTATGTCTTGGAGCATTCCGCACCACCCCTGTGTACAGCCTGTATGCAGAGGCAGGTGAACCCTCACTGTCCAACCGCAGGTTGAAACTATCTTTGAACTACTATATCAGACTGTTCTCTGAACCAGAAAAACCCTGCCTATGACTGTGTCTTTGACCCTCAGTTCCAAAACAAATTCGAAAACAACCCTACCTGTATTCCGTCGTTTGGCCTTCGTATGCAGCCTCACGCACGGAATGCAGGTCTAGACCTAGGAGTTGTGTCTGATTTTTCCAAGTTTCCAGATGAGCCTCCGTCCGTGGACCTTTTTCACACCAGACATTCGTTTTGATCTTGCAGCTTTTCGCAAAGAGTCCACCAGCTCTCTGGCATACAAGGCGTTGTATGCTGAGCTGAGTTCAAAACTCCCATCCTATCAGAAGATTTTCACTGACGGTTCCAAGTCTGAAGATGGAGTGGCCTGTGCAGCCTACTGCCCTGGTGCTCCTTCTCAAATACTGTTAGAACATATTCCTTCAGACGCTTCTGCTCTCTGCTGAACTTACAGCTCTGGTTCTGGCACTAAGAATAATCTCACAGTCTCCAAGAGGGACTTTCTGGTTTTGTCGGATTCGCTGTCGGCTTTGGGAGGCCATATCTGGCCGCAACCTTCAGCACCCCCCGAACTTTTACACTTTTTTGACCTTTTTACCAAGTTGACAGCGGAGGGTTACAACATTCTTCTGGCTTGGGTTCCCTGGTCATGTTGGCATCGGAGGGAACGAAATGGTGGATCGTTTGGCCAAGAATGCCGTACGAGAGAAACTTTCAAACACACCTATCCCCTGCTCAGATCTGAAACCCAAAATTAACGATTATGTAAAAGACCTCTGGCAGGAGGATTGGAATACACAGACGGATAACAAACTCTTTCAGATCCGTCCAAACCTAAAGGAGTTCCTCTCATCTTCGTCTGGTGGTCGTAAAGAAGAAACAGTTCTGTGCCAGCTGCACACCGGCCATTCGTATTTTACCCATTCCTACCTTTTAAAGAGTGAAGAAGCTCTTTGGTGCATTCCGTGTCATGTGCCACTCACAATGAAACATATTCTTTTAGAGTGTTGGGACTTGCACGATGTGAGACACAAGCATTTTACAGCAGATTCCATGAAAACCTTGTTCAGGGATGTCCCACCTGACGCGATCTTTGAGTTCTTGAAGAGGTTAACATTTTTCATCGGATCTGAGATTTACACAGTGGAAAGATTTTTAACGAAGTTTTGGATGAGATTTAGACGATGTCTTTTACAGAATTGTGTGGATGAATGACCTGTGAGTTGATTTTAACGTGGTGACAGCCCTGATATGGCCCTTTGCGGTCGGCTGGGCTATAAGCAACATTATCTTATCTTATCTCCCAGGCTGGGGGGTTGTGGGTTTTGATGATATTTGTGGGATTGTCAGCCCATGGCCAGCTCTTGCCCAGAGCACAGTTTGTCATGGTCTCAGTTAGGATGACACAACATGAATTTCATCCCTGACTGGACGCATCACAGAGAATGTTGCTCAAATTTCCTGACCAGCACTACAGGTGTGTGTATTCTTGGGGCCTGGTTGACACCAGGATGTCATGAAAGCAAGCCTAGAGTACAGCCTGGTCATGCTGTCTCAGAGCGAAATATTACTCCGTAGCATCATCTTCATCATCCTCATCAGTTAGCGTTAAAAAGTCTCAAACTCTGTGGCCTTTCATGTTCTGCAGTCATGGTGACCTTAGTGTGGATTTCCACTCTCTCTCTATGTCCTTTGTGAGTTTGTGTGAATGTCACTGGTATAGACAGGTTGATGGCATACGTCACTGGATGAACATGGTGGTTCCTCCGTAGGGAGACGCTCACTCACATTGGCCTCAGGACTAAGTGATTATTGTCATCAGTAGGGTCCCACGGTTGGTGGTGTCCTGGGTATGTTACATCAGAACGGGCTCTGAACACTTCTCATCTGCTGGGTTTTGTCATGATGATTAACGTGGACTGTTCCTGTGGGTTATCAGTGCAGGGACTGTATCAGAACATGCCAGGCTGTGGTTGTGGACACGGAACCGGTATATGTGTCGTGGGGGTTATGCAAGAGTGGCACAGTAGATGAGACCAACAAAAAAAATGTATTTTCTTTATGATTTTCATGCTTTGGGGGGGAAAAAGGCAAACAAAATTAGAAAGAAAAATATGAAGTGGTTTTATCAGTGATCCAGGCATGATGTAGTGATTCTGTGTGTACAAATATGTGCAGTGCACTATTTCCTTGAACAGAAAGGTGCAGGTCAGAGTCATAGGATTGGTGTTGTGACCTGTTGGCCCATGATCTTAAGAGGGAAGCGTACTGTCAACCGATGCCTGAGTTGTTAATTTTTTTTTTTCTGCCTGGTCTCTATAGCTCTCTCAGTAGCTTTTTTCCCCATGGCCCTTGTTCAGGCCTGGTACACCACTTCACAAGATTGTGCTGTCCTAGCTCTAGCACAAGGAGCAGTCAGTATCAAGTTTTCATGAAACTGCCTACAGGGGGAGACACAGTGCTGCTATTGTTCAGTAGTGCCAAGTCTGTCCTGATTCAACATGTGCAGCAAACCACCTTCTGAGTCACGATCACGTCTTGACAACAATAATTTCTCACAATCTGCATGACTGAGCTCTCCCTTTAGGAGGGCACCACACATGTCCATCCAGTGTGTCTCTCCACGAACTTGCTGATATCATCTTTGCTACGAATCTGTCATGGGCATTGGTCGTTGAAGAAACTGAAACCCTGGTCACCATGAGAGCAGGGCTAGAAAGCTACTAAAGCTGAGATCGCGTTTCATGATGATCAAAGGGGTTGAAGGGGTATGATGCTCTGGAGGTTCATCTGGTTTGAGAGTGTACGACAGGGCTGTGCTCAGACTACATGACAGGGATGTGCTCTATCCTTCCTTTCTCAATGAATACCAGCCTGAGCCAAGCGTGAGAGATACGGACACCTGCTGTGTTGGGCAGGAAAGACGAGCTGGGCCATTTATTTATTCTCTGAAAAAAGAAAGGCCTCTTATGGAGCTGATCTGCTGTTCAACTATCTTAGACACTGAACAAGACCACAGTGTGGATGGTCATGAGAAAAACAATTTTGCTTCCTTAAAGTTGAATTGAAAGCTGTATGGATGCGCAATCTCACTTATTAATGCAAATTTTAAAATTGTTGTCTTTGTTTTATTCAGTGGAATTGGAAAACCATTTTTAAAAAAGATATCTCTGCATTAGAGACTGTCACAAACATCGTATGATGATTTGTTTTTTTTTTTTTTTTTTTTTTTTTTTTTTTCTTTTTTTTTCCACATTAATTGAAGGAGGGAGTATGATGAGCAAAATGGAACAGATTAGGTATGGAGACAGGAGGCGGTGGTTGGTGTTAGAAAATGAAGCGCATAACAGAAAACTAGCGGGGAAAAAACTGTCAATTGCTAGCTGAAATTTGATGGAAAACATGATCCATGACAATATAACCCATAATCGAATTCTCTGTGTTCATTAATTGTTACATGTAAAATTCAAAGAAAACTTCATAACTGGGGAAAAGAGACCAAGCCACATATTCTGCCCAGAAAGGAAGTCTGGAGAACGGAAATGTATAGTAGTTTATTTTCCCCTGTGTACATATTTTATGACAGCAGGATTGAGAGAGTGGTTGAGAGGGGTTAATGGGAGGGAGGCGGGGGTGTGGTGGAGGTCAGAGGAGTTTGGAGGAGGGGGGGGGGAAGGTGAGAGAGAGAGAGAGAGTGATGTGGGTTTGGGCGCACGGTGCACACACTCACACGTTGGGAGTGTGTGTGTGTTGGGGGGGGGGGGGGGGGGGGGGGGGGCATGTAAATGTTTGGGTATGGATTTGTATGGGTATAAATGTTTAATTTTGTACATGTGCATAAACTACATTGGAAAAGGTGTCTCTGATTTTGTTTTAGAGGCCTGTTTAACCCACAGATTGACTTATTAATGTTGAATTGTTTTGTGTTTGTTTTACGTGCCTGCAAAAGTATTTTCCTTGTGCATATGGGGATAGTCCGAAGTCTTGAAAAAAACAACAGCAGCAGCAGTGGTGGTCAGGCAAGAACCCTGAACGCCATGCCGCGGGCAGACTCCGTTTGATCAATGAAAAATACAGTCAATGTTCAGGACTGCTTGGAAGGGGGATGAGAGACATCACCTTCCCTACAAACACCGCTTCCCCTCCCCCCCCACTCCCCCCCCCTTCTTTTTTTTTTTTTCTTTACTTTTATCATGTCTTGTCCATTTCCATTTTCCTTTCTATGCTTATCTTTGGTGTCTCTTGTTTCTGCCACTGTCACCTGTCTTTTTTTTTTTTTTTTTTTCAATTGATTTTTCATTTACTCATTCAAATGTATGAACTCTGGGTAGCGAATCAAGTGGAGTTGTTGGCGCCCTCAGTTTTGGCCTAATTTTGTGCACCTTGACCATGTCGGTAGTTTTGCAATCATTTTAGTAAAGGGTGTACCTTGTATGGACGCGTGTCACTTTAAAGGGTACCCAAGACACATCACAGTTTTTTAGGGGTGAATCCTGCGCACGTTAACAGTGGACTGAAGTTAGCTGCAAAGTGTGAAATACGCGCACAGTGCGCCTCACTAGGAGCCCTGCTTTTTTTTTTTTGTTGTTGCCTTTGACAGTGTGTTGGATGATAGCGAAGCGAGCATATGCATGCAAAAGAAATAAACGGCGAAACAATATTAACTAAGATAAATGATAGAGGGGAAAACAGAGGTCTTCAGTATTCATAGAGCACAGATGTGCTTAACAGGTCTACAGATTAGAAAGATACTGAATTTTGTAATCACTTTGATTATGCTGACATTGTTCCGTGCTGTCTTCGTACCATCTTGTGTCTTGTCATTGTTACCGCTGTTTGTTCATTTATTGTTCTTGTTCTGTCGTGAAGGTATGCGTGTGTGTGGGTGAACGCATACATGGAGGTGACATTCATGTGAGATAAAGAGGAGACAGTCTGATACACAGTGAACTGAGGAAAATCTCCTACCATTCTACCTGCTTCCTCCCTCCAACCTCTCCACACACACACACACACACACACACACACTCCCCAGAAATTGGCTTAACAATAATAGTATGCTGAGCAGCAAGAAGTACATCAGGAAGGAGGGGGAACAAATGCAAGCTAACAACTTATCCATTATTAAAACAGTGACCGCAAAGATTAAAAACAAAAAAAGGTGTGTGTGTGTGGAGGAGGGGGGGGGGGGGGGGGGTATGTATATTTGTCTACATTATACCTAATTGCCTTAACTTTGTCAAGTCTACCATGACTGAAGGATTGATTCCATCCTTGATATATTAGGTGTATACCAAAGGAATTCTCCTCCGTCTCTCTTCTTCACTCTTGTCTCTCTCTTTCTCCAGTTCTTCCCCTTCAGTGGCACCAAAGCTCATCTTCCTTTGCATGTTAGTTGGTTGCCCAACAAGGAGACACCATCTCACACACACACACACACACACACACACACACACACATACACACACACACTTATCAGAACCCCACAGCCAGTGATGAAAGGGTGCAGTCCAGTGAGCACAGGGGAATGAGCTGACACTAATTCCTTGTAAGGCCAATAACTCCTCCCCATCCTGCCACCACCCCCACCCTCTGCCTTTACTCTGCAGTCCCCCCCCCCCCCCCCCCCCCACCATCAGCCCTTCCTTCTCAGCATCCTCTGCCCCTTTGGAGGGGGGGGGGGGGGGGGGTTGTGGTGAAGAGGATATGAATGATGATCTTTGATGTGATGCATCATGTTGTGGAGAATGCTTTGGGGGTTGAGAGCCTGTTGGAAGGAGAAACAAGGGGGGGGGGGGGGCTGTGGTGAAGAGGATATGAATGATGACCTTTGATGTGATGCATCATGTTGTGGAGAATGCTTTGGGGGTTGAGAGCCTGTTGGAAGGAGAAACATAGGGGGGGGGGTTGTGGTTAGGACAAATTTGCCGATGGGATGGCGGGTGCTTGAAGGTCCTGTTGTTTGCGCCTTCATGCAAGGTCTTGTCCTGTCTTTTTTTTTCTTAAACCAGACTGTGCATTGGCATGGCAGTGGTCACTGAAGTGACACGAAGATCTACAGATACTGGCGCATGCATGTGGCATTGGCACACTCACACACACACACACACACACACACACACACACACACACACACATACACAAATGTGCACACATATGTGCGCAAGCATGTGCACACATGAATACACGCACTCACACACACACACACACATTCATGCAAGCCTTAAAGTTATTTTTGCACAGATGAGCAGATAATTACTCTAGGAGTGTTTCAGGTTTTTGCTATTTACAGTCTTTTGCCCTTTTGGTGGTGTTAGATTGTCAGTTGGGAATGGGGGTGGGAGATGGGGTGTTAGAGAGTTTATAAGGTGTGCGTGTGTGTGTATTTCAAAACAGCAGTAATGAACAAGGGAAAAGAAGATGAGGGTGTAGGTTTGGGGAACGATTGCATAGAATGGTTACAAGATTAGAAATGAAGTAATGATGGCATAGGGTGGTTACAAGATCAGAAATAAAGTAACGATTGCATAGGGTGGTTACAAGATCAGAAATAAAGTAACGATTGCATAGGGTGGTTACAAGATCAGAAATAAAGTAATGATTGCATAGGGTGGTTACAAGATCAGAAATAAAGTAATGATTGCATAGGGTGGTTACAAGATCAGAAATATAGTCCAAAGGAATGAGAAAGTGACCAAAGGCAAAAAAAAAAAAAAATCAGAAAGCAGATAATTATGATTGTCCATAAATGTCATCTTAACTTGAGAAGCAGAAACACTTTTTGCTCAGAGTGAGAGATTCCTTGCTTGTGTGTGTAAGAGACGTTTGATTCTTTATAATTTTCTCTCTTCATGTGGCAAGGAAAATTAACAATGTTGATGCTGATCCCTATGAATGTAGTTATCTCCCACTGGAAACACCAGATGGATGGTAATCTACTGGCCTGCACAGAGTCCACGTCCTTCTGCTTCTCTAAGGGGTCTAGTCCACGCCGTCTCTTGCTGCTTCCTGTACCCACCCTTCTCCCCAGCCTCCTGTACCCACCCTTCTCCCCAGTACAAGATTGCACATTTCTTTGCAGTGGCGGTCAGCTGACTGTGGCAGGCCTGGCCTGTTTTGGAGAGGATGAATGACATCAGCTTGTCCTGAAAATCTACGCTGATATATGGGCTATCGACTATCACTATCGCTGATATATGGCTACAGGAGGGAGTGGGGGGGGGGGGGGGGGGGGGGGGAGCAGAGAATATGTAGAGGCTTGGCTTCATTTCCGTGGGCCATCAGAGATAAGAGCAAATGGTGAATGGCATTATTTTTCTTTGTGGCTGTCACAGTCTCTCTCTGTCTCTCTCTCTCTGTCTCTCTCTCTCTCTCTTTCTCTCTCTCTCTCTCTGTGTAAATATTTCACTCTGTCTGTCATGTTCTTCCAGTGTCACTCTCTTTCTTTTTATACCATGCACACATACGCTTATGCCTGCGTACACATGTGCGTGCTCGCACACGCGCGCGCGCACGCACACACACACACACACACACACCACACACACACACACACACACACACACACACACACACACACACACACACACTCTCTCTCTCTCTCTCTCACACACTCACTGTGACCAGACCCACGTTCTTGCAAATCAGTATGACCTTCTTCAGTCAGGACGAAGATATCGATCGGTTAAATGCAGAGGTGTCAGATTAAACAAAGTTTTATTCCCCTGTCATTGATTTTATGAACCGAGGAGATGTTTAATTGAAATCCAAATTCCTTATATGAATGTATGTCATATGTGAGAAAATGGGTAATGTGACAAAATTATTGTTTATTTGCTGTGAATGTGTGCGACCACTGAGATAAAAAATTGGCCAACAGTACTTTCGGAGATGTTCCTTAAAGAAATAAAACCATTTTGTGCCGTATAGCCGTTAATAATGGCTATTCTGGTAAAAACAAAAACATCAGGCATCACAGTGACCCATAATGAACATACCTAAAATGTTCTGAAAATGATAGGCCCAGAAATTTTGTCTGGAACAAGTGGAACCACATTTTGACCACCAGACAGACTCACAGACAGCACGCATTTCTTCGTTCCCATTGTAAACTAAAGTACTCCCTGTTCTATTAAGAAACTGGGAGTACAAAAAGATATTTCTGTGTTGGGTGTCAGGAAGACTCGAACTGGCAATGTCTGAACTGCAAACTGGGTGGATCCACGCCCAAAAGCCAGCCAGGACTGGGGGCTGTGTGGTTCGGTTGGATACTTTCAGATTGCTACCAGGTATGCGAAAGGAGAATGAAGATTGCTGTGGAGGGGAGCTTTCTAGACACTTACGAAGGCAGGTCCCACATAACATCACAGTGCTCTAA
>JADBJO010002714.1:286219-290468 GCA_016801955.1 Conus betulinus | reverse complement strand
CACACACACATACCACACACACACACAATTTCACGCACGCACGCGCGCGCGCGTGCACACACACAGCACTCCTACACACACGCCAAACAACACTTACACTCCATCATGCTTTTTCACACCTCGAAAAACTGCCTCCTTGTTACGCATTCTCTTTATTGATTTCTCATCAGCATTCAACACCATACAACCACATCTGATGGCAAAGAAACTCATTAACATAAATGTGGGGTAACAAGCTCATTCTTGGATAATTGATTTTCCTTACACAGAGGACACAGTCTGTTCGATATCAAAGGGTTGTTTCGTCTTCCAGAGTCATTTCAACTGGCGCACCAAGGGTACTGTTTTAATCACCAGTGCTTTTTACTCTGTACACAAATGATTGTTCAGGAAGTGATTCAACTTTGTACATTAAATATTCAGATGACTCAGCACTTGTAGATCTTTCCAACTCTGATTCTGTTTACTTCAGGAGGTTCAAAGATGTTGACTGGTGCGATCATAACTATCTTGATCTGAATGTAACAAAAACGAAAGAAATGTTGATTGATTTTAGAAAGAATCCAAAAGCTGTACCACCACTTTTTATCAAAGGTGCTGAAGTAGAACGTGTTGAATCATACAAATATTTAGGACTTTTATAGATAATAAGCTGAATTTTAAATCCCATGTTGAGTATGTCCACAAAAAATGTCAAACCAGATTATATTGTCTTCGCAAGCTGCGATCATTTCATGTGAATACTGACATTCTTCGGACATTTTATTCATGCTTCTTGAATCTGTTCTAACTTTCTCATTTATGTGTTGGTATGGTGGGTTGACTGTGAAGAGCACAAATGTGCTTGAGAAAGTGGTGAACGTGGGAGGAAAAATCGTTGGTGAGAGACAAAAAAGTCTGAGTGAGCTATATAGGTGCCGTGTTAGTTGTAAAGCGAAGAAGATTACGTGTGACCAGACCCACGTCCTTGCAAATCAGTATGACCTTCTTCAGTCAGGACGAAGATATCGAGCGGTTAAATGCAGAAGTGTCAGATTTAAACAAAGTTTATTCCCCTGTCCATTGATTTCTTGAACCGAGAAGATGTTTAATTGAAATCCAAATTCCTCTATATGAATGTATGTCATATGTGAGAAAATGGGTAATGTGGCTAAATTATTGTTTATTTTTGCTGTGAATTGTGTGACCACAAATTAATTTCTCAAATTGAGATAATAAAGTTTACTTGACTTGACTTGACTTGACTTGACACACCACACACTTACACTTACACACACACACACACACACACACACACACACACACACACACACACCACACACACACACACACACAAATAGACAGACAGACAGGCAGACAAAGATCCATTCTGAGTAATACTTGAACTGTCCCTGGATGAACGTAGCTACTTCAAATTTTTTTTTTTTTTTCCTTATTTTCTTTTCCTTTTTCAACTTTCATAGGGGAACTATATCTTCCTTTTTGAACCCTTTCCTTTACGCTCGCCCCCCCCCCCTCCCCCCCCCCCCCCCCCCCCCCCCCATTCTCCCTCCCCTGCTTTCTAACTCTCCACCTCCTCTTCCTCCCTATAGCCTTGCCCCAGTGCTCGAACCCCAGGTCTGCGATTACTGCTGAAGCTGGTGGAAGCATGTGCGGTATTGTGTCTGTGTCTTGGGCACCCCTTGCTGGTTTCGTCCAGATCTCTCAGACGGAGTCTCCCCCAACACTCGCGTTCCATCCATGAAGCTGAAAGCTAGCTGTCTCATGCGGCATAGTTCCCAGTTGAGTTAGCAGAGTCTTCGCCGCTGTGGTTCCAGTTCCGGCACCGGCACTGACACCAGGACATTATCCCCGCTAGTAGTGGTCGGTTGAGTTACCGCCCTCACAGCAAATTCAGCGAGCAGCAGCTCGTGCAGTCGGTCGTCTGGCGGGACTTGTTAGCTGGCAGGCTTGGTTAGCGTCTGTGTCTTCGGTGGGGGGAGGAGCAGGTACTAAGGATAGTCGGACATTGTTCCCTCAATACCCAGAGGCTATTGTCCCTGCAGTCGCTCGCTGAATGATTATGCATTCTGTGTGCTGATGCATATTTCTGTAGCTGTATCCTGGATGGTGGTCTGTAGCTGTATCCTTCATGGTGATCTCTAGCTGTATCCTGGATGGTGGTCTGTAGCTGTATTTCTTCATGGTGATCTCTAGCTGTATCCTGGATGGTGGTCTGTAGCTGTATCCTTCATGGTGATCTCTAGCTGTATCCTAGATGGTGGTCTGTAGCTGTATCCTTCATGGTGATCTCTAGCTGTATCCTGGATGGTGGTCTGTAGCTGTATCCTTCATGGTGATCTCTAGCTGTATCCTGGATGGTGGTCTGTAGCTGTATCCTTCATGGTGATCTCTAGCTGTATCCTGGATGGTGGTCTCTATCTGTCTGTCTGTATCTTAGGCTGGTAGTCTGTAGCTGTATCCTGTCTGGGAGTCTGTAGCTGTATCATGGCTGGTAATTTGTAGCTGTATCCTGGCTGGTGGTCTGTACTGTATCCTGGCTGGTGGTCTGTAGCTGTATCCTGGATGGTGGTCTGTACTGTATCCTGGATGGTGGTCTGTATCCTGGCTGGTGGTCTGTACTGTAACCTGGCTGGTGGTCTGTACTGTATCCTGGCTGGTGGTCTGTAGCTGTATCCTGGCTGGTGGTCTGTAGCTGTATCCTGGCCGGTGGTCTGTACTGTATCCTGGCTGGTGGTCTGTACTGTATCCTGGCTGGTGGTCTGTAGCTGTATCCTGGCTGGTGGTCTGTATCCTGGCCGGTGGTCTGTGGCTGTATCCTGGCTGGTGGTCTGTAGCTGTATCCTGGCTGGTGGTCTGTATCCTGGCTGGTGGTCTGTACTGTATCTTGGCTGGTGGTCTGTACTGTATTCTGGCTGGTGGTCTGTAGCTGTATCCTGGCTGGTGGTCTGTACTGTATCTTGGCTGGTGGTCTGTACTGTATCCTGGCTGGTGGTCTGTGGCTGTATCCTGGCTGGTGGTCTGTACTGTATCTTGGCTGGTGGTCTGTACTGTATCCTGGCTGGTGGTCTGTAGCTGTATCCTGGCTGGTGGTCTGTACTGTATCCTGGCTGGTGGTCTGTACTGTATCCTGGCTGGTGGTCTGTACTGTATCCTGGCTGGTGGTCTGTAGCTGTATCCTGGCCGGTGGTCTGTATTGTATCCTGGCCAGTGGTCTGTAGCTGTATCCTGGCCAGTGGTCTGTAGCTGTATCCTGGCTGGTGGTCTGGAGCTGTATCCTGGCTGGTGGTCTGTAGCTGTATCCTGGCCGGTGGTCTGTATTGTATCCTGGCTGGTGGTCTGTAGCTTTATCCTGGATGGTGGTCTGTAGCTGTATCCTGGCTGGTGGTCTGTAGCTGTATCCTGGCTGGTGGTCTGTAGCTGTATCCTGGCTGGTGGTCTGTATCCGGATGGTGGTCTGTAGCTGTATCCTGGCTGGTGGTCTGTAGCTGTATCCTGGCTGGTGGTCTATATCCTGGCTGGTGGTCTGTAGCTGTATCCTGGCTGGTGGTCTGTACTGTATCCTGGCTGGTGGTCTGTACTGTATCCTGGCTGGGTCTGTAGCTGTATTTTGGCTGGTGGTCTGTACTGTATCTTGGCCGGTGGTCTGTAGCTGTATCTTGGCTGGTGGTCTGTAGCTGTATCCTGGCTGGTGGTCTGTAGCTGTATCCTGGCTGGTGGTCTGTATCCTGGCTGGTGGTCTGTACTATATCCTGGATGGTGATCTGTACTGTATCTTGGCTGGTGGTCTGTACTATATCTGGATGGTGGTCTGTAGCTGTATCCTGGCTGGTGGTCTGTACTGTATCCTGGCTGGTGGTCTGTACTATATCCTGGATGGTGGTCTGTAGCTGTATCCTGGCTGGTGGTCTGTAGCTGTATCCTGGCTGGTGGTCTGTAGCTGTATCCTGGCTGGTAGTTTTATATTCTCTCTCTCTCTCTCTCTCCTCTCTCTCTCTCTCTCTCTCTCTCTCTCTCTCTCTCTCTCTCTCTCTCTCTCTCTCTCTCTCTCTCCTCTCTCTCTCTCTCTCTCTCTCTCTGACCCCAAAAAAACTGCTTTATATCTCTCTCTCTCTCTCTCCTTCTCTCTCTCTCTCTCTCTCTCTCTCTCTCTCTCTCTCTCTCTCTCTCTCCCTCTCTCTCTCTCTCCCTCTCCCTCTCTCTCTCTCTCTCTCTCTCCTCCCCTCTCCCTCTCTCCCTCTCTCTCTCT
>JADBJO010002714.1:251219-258719 GCA_016801955.1 Conus betulinus | reverse complement strand
CACCCATCTAAAATGTGTTACTCATACGCTCCTCTATCTAATTATCGATTTTTTTCATATCCGTACACATCCATGAATGCTTTATCTCTTTCCATCCGCAATTCCTTTATCCATCCGTTCATCTGTTTGTTTTTTCAATGCTTCCATTTACCCTTCATCTACTCATTCATCCTCCAATCGTTTATCTATCCATTCAGCTGTTTTCTCCACGCGTCCGTTTATCTTTATACATCTGTCGATCCAGTTTATCTGTCTATTTACTTGTTCTTTTTTCTGTCTTTTCATTCCCGTTCATTTATCTACCTGTCGATCCAATTAATCTGTCTGTTTGCTTATTTTGTTTTTTATCTTTTCATTTACGATATGCATGCATCCATTCATCCTTTATCTCTTTGTCAGTTTTCTAATGTATTCATGCATCCACTATCCTTTATCTATCTACTTATGAATATCATTCAGCCTCCTTTCATCGTTTTTGTATCCATTCAATATTCAAATCAATTCAATACCCATGAAAATGTATGTCCTGTCTGACCATTCACCTACCGTCTGTCTGTCCGTAAATGTTCCGCATACACCCGTTCATCCTTCTCCTTACCAGCCCTTGTTGTCATCTGTGTTTATCCTCTTCTCTTGTGTCTGTTCTTCCGTCTATTGCAATCCGCCCATCCATCCATTCCCCCTGAGTCTGTAAATTACTTTATGCGTTCATCCATCCATTCATCTGTTCAGTGTATCCATCAATCCATCGTTCAGTTATTCCTCCTTTAGCTACATACCCATCCATCCACTTACCTTCAGTCCATCTGTCATTATACATGCATCCTGTACCCGTCCATTCTTTATCTATTCACCCATCCATCTGTCATGTTTATCTGTCTATCGCTTTCTGTCTGTTCATCTGTTCACCTGTGCATCCTTTATTCGTCCATTGCAATCCAACTGTTCGTCCATCGATAAGTTTATATCTTTCCATCTATCATCCATCCATCGTTATCTGTCTATTCATGCGTTCTACATCCATCAATCGTTCATACAACCACCCTTTATCTGTCCGTCGTGTATCTGTCCATCCTTTGCTCTATTGTCCATCCATTGTTTATCTATCCATCTTACATCCATCAATCCATATAATGCATCCGCCCTTTATCTGTCCGTTGTGTAAGTAACTATACGTCCTTTATCTGCTGATCCTTTAGCTATCCATCCATTCCATCCATCCACCCATCAATGTGTGTTTATCCACCCGTCATCAGTCCATCCTTCGTTTTCCATTCACCCATTCTGTCAATCTTTCACACACACACACACACACCCCATCCCATCCGCCCGTGTCTGTCCATCCATCCATCCACCCGTGTCTGTCCATCCATCCATCCACCCGTGTCTGTCCATCCATCCATCCATCCACCCGTGTCTGTTTCAGATTTACTGCCCTGCCCTCGGGGGCGGAAGGAGTGTTGGACGGGGGGTCAGTGTGTGTCGGCTGACCAGTGGTGTGACCACAAGAGAGACTGTCCGGACGGCTCGGACGAAGCTCACTGCAGTACGCGTCTGTGTGTGTGTGTGTGTGGGGGGGGGGGGGGGGGGGAGGGGGGATGCTTGACTCTGTGTGTGTTTATGCTTGTGTGTGTGTGAGAGAGAGAGAGAGAGAGAGAGAGTGAGTGAGAGAGAGCAGGATGTGTGTGTATGTGTGCGTGCACGCGCACATGATTATATGTAAATGTGCGCGCGTGTGTGTGTGCATGTTTGTAGGAGGATGTGGGGGTTGGGGGGGGGGGGGGGGGTGCGCGCGTGCCTGTGTAGAAGAGGCAGACTGACAGAAAAAAGAGAGAACATTCCTATCATGTTGTACTCCAAAGCAGAGAACATTTCTGTGTCTGTTTCCTTAAAAACTAAAAGCTATCAGTGATCAGAAAATCCCCTCTGACCTTTCCCCTCACAGACAAAACACATGTCTCTTCGTTTCGCAGGTCGTAGTACATTTTATACAGAAAGAAGCGGCATAGAAATGTAGGTTGTTAGCTCTCAATAATTGTTGAGTTTTTCACATTTGTTTTAGCAATAACACTGCCACAATGTCAAAAATTTCGCAAATAATGTTTGCCTAGCTCGGTGAGTTTGTTTTGATAGATTATTCCATTAAGAAATAAAAAGAGACATATATTTTAAGATGTGATAGTTCAACAAAAGAAGAACACCCGTCGATCACCGATAATGAAAAAAAAAAGAATCAAGGGAAGGAACTGCAGGAAGTTTTAAAGATCTTGGTCTTCATTTGCTTCTCTTTTGTTTGTTCTGCCAGTGAACTATCGCTTTCATCTTCGTCTGTTGGTTGGTTGGTTTATTTGTCTGTCTGTCTAGTGTCTGTCGTTTTCATCTTCGTCTGTTGGTTGGTTGGTTTTATTTGTCTGTCTGTCTAGTGTCTGTCTGTCTATCGGTAAAATTAAATACTCCAGTGAGGTCGCGAGCAGATCCCCCTGCCCTCCTCCCTCTCCCCTACTTCCCTCTCGAATAAAGGGCAGAATTTATGGATGGCTCTGGTAGTGAGTTTCTCCTGCTCCCCCTCCGCCTCTTTATGGGAAGCTGGAAGATGAGAAAAGACCCTCCTTGAAATAAAAGATGAACAAATGAACGTTGCACCCCCCCCCCCCCCCCCCCCCCCCCCCCCCCACCCCGCCCTGTTTTCACAGGAACACCTCGCCCTGTTTTCACAGGAATTCAGACACCCCTTCTCGCTCCACCTCACCCCTCCCCCCACCCCCGACCCACTTATGAAAATTGGAGAGATGAGTTCCTCCCCCCCCCCCCCCTTCCCCCGCACCTCATCCTCCCGCATTGGCTAAAAAGAAAACAAAGTGGAGGACTGCATTTTTGTTTTTTGTTGTTTTCGGTTCAGGCTGCCCCTCACCCTCCTCACCTTCCCCCTTCAGTCACGGATGGTGTGGTGCTGTGTGTATGACTGTCGGACTCTCACTTTCAAAAGTGTGGATGTGTGTAACGATGTGTCCCTGCACACACCCACGCCTCTCGAACATGGACAGCCAGGCAACCCACGAGTTACGTTTCTTTTACATGCTGCCTGAACCATCAAAACATGAACGCGGATCAATATAAATGGGCACAAAATCAATACACGCCAACACCAGCAAGGACATCAACCAAACACAGGGAGCTTCAACCGTCACTTTCAAAACTGACGCATTGAATATTTCTTTTCTAGCACCGTTCTCACTGGCACCGTCAGTAGTGTCCCAACAGACACGGGTCCACACAGCTGACTGCAACAGCCCAAGTCACAGTCTTCACACGGCAAGCAGAGCCGCTCACCAATACAGTTCGAAGTCCCACAGGGTCCACCTCATAGAAGATCACGTCTGACTACCGACCTGGCGGTCAGCCTCTCCATCTCGTCTTGACGGAGAATCCTCAAGTCGTAGTCTTCACACGACAAGCAGAGCCGCTCACGAATACAGTTCAAAGTCCCACAGGGTACACTCTCACAGAAGATCACGTCTGGACTACCGGCACCTGATGTCAGCCTCTCCACGTATTGACGGAGAATCCTAAGGGAGAATTCTCAGAGCTCTCTTTTACTTCAAAGTGCCACATAATTCCGGACTACCCACCTGGCGGTCAGCCCCTCCACGTCGTTTAACGGAGAATCCTGAGGCCTCTTTACTACACGATTCCACTACTCACCTGGTGGTCAGCCCCTCCATGTCGTCTTGACAGAGAATCCTCAGGCTCTTTTCTACATAATTGCACTACCGACCTGGAGGTCAGCCTCTCCACGTCGTCGTGACGGAGAATTCACAACTCTCTTTTCTACATAATTCCACTACTGACCTGGTGGTCAGCCTCTCCATGTCGTCTTGACGGAGAATTCTAAAGTCTCTTTTCTACATAGTTCTGCTACCGACCTGGTGGTCAGCCTCTCCACGTCGTCTTGACGGAGAATTCTGAATTCTCTTTTCTACTTAGTTCTACTACTGACCTGGTGGTCAGCCTCTCCACGTCGTCTTGACGGAGACAGCTGCTGGGGCACGCTGTACCCCACACCCGGTGGTAATCAGTTCCAGGCCAGACTCGGGGGCCTCAACGTGTTTGTACTCCCAGTTCTTACAGAACAGAGGGTACTTTACAATGGAATGAAGAATGCTCTGTGTGTGTGTGTGTGTGTGTGTGTGTGTGTGTGTGTGTGTGTGTGTGTGTCTGTCTGTCTGTCTGTGGTCAAAATGTGTTCCACTCGCTCCAGACAAAACTTCTGGGCCGATCTCTTTCTGAAAAATTGTAGGTATGTTCATTATGGGTCACGGATGATGCCCGATGTTTCTTTACCACCAGAATAGCCGTTACTAACGGCTATAACGGCCTAAAACGGTGTTTCTTCTATATGGAATATCTCAGTGACGAAATACATTATGACGCATGTGTGATTGTGACGTCAAATACATTATGACGCATGTTTGATTGTGACGCTTTCCAGGAAGATAAACTGGGATTACATACTTGGCATCATCTTGTCTTTTTTGTTTTTTTGTTTGTTTGTTTTTTTCGTTCGTTTTTGTTTTTTTTTTTTAATCACGTCATGTTCTTATGTGATTTACGTTGACGTCACAATTTACGTTGACGTCACACCTTCTGCAAATACCAAATATAGTCCGCCGCCCTTGCATTTGTGTGTATGTGGGAGAGAGAGACTTTTTTTAACCAGAATTTTTTTAACATGCGCTTAACTTTTCTTTTTAGATGCGAAATGGTAATGGATATTTTGAGTAGATAATGGCTATCTGGATTCAGACACTTGCTGTTAATGGGGAATAACTCTAGCTTCAACTAACGGATGTGAGGGAAGGGGTATAATTCACTGGCTTTGAAACTCTAGCCTCAACTAAAGCATGTGAGAGAAGGGGTATAATTCACTGGTTTTGCTTCTTTCTTCTCTCTCTCTCTCTCTCTCTCTCTCTCTCTCTCTCTCTCTCTCTCTCTCTCTCTCTCTCTGTTATTCGCTGCCTCTCTCTGTGTGTCTCTCTGTGTGTGTGTGTGTGTGTGTGTGTGTGTGTGTGTGTGTGTGTGTGTGTGTGTGTGTGTGTGTGTGTGTGTGTGTGTGTGTGTGTGTGTGTGTGTGTGTGTGTGTGACAGACACTTTAGTTATTTATATCCGTTTTCTTTAATGCTTATATGAATCACCATTGCTATTTTATGATCAGGTCTATATTATGTAGTAATGTTCTGTGACAGTATCCTGAATCCCTGAAGAGACTAGGGCCAGTTTGAAAAAAAGCATCTTCTCGCATGTCTGTTACTCTTGGGGACAAAGATGAGCAAATAATCATACATCTTCTCGCTTATCTGTGACTGTTGGGAACAAAGACTGACAAGTACTTATGCATTTTCTCGCTTTTCTGTTACTCTTGGGAACGAAGATTAACGAATAATCATTCAATTAATCTCTCTCTCTCTCTCTCTCTCTCTCTCTCTCTCTCTCTCTCTCTCTCTCCATAACTTTGTCCATAACTTTGTAAAAACAAAAACCAGTGACACTGAAACCCGCCTAGGGCATCTTGTCTGTCATGTCGTGATTTTTTTTTTTTTTTTTTTTTTTTTTTCCCCAGATTACAGGTCGTGCAGGACAGGGGAATTCCGATGTCTCAGCGGCCAGTGTGTGGAATCGTTTGTCGTCTGCTACAACGGGCGGGCGGCAGAGGGCCGGGGATGTAACGACAACTCTCACCTCATGAACTGCAGTGAGTTGTCGTTCTTACCTGTCTTGCCACAGTTGACGCTATGACTCCAAAGAGTTCACGATTGTTCATTGTTCATTGACGACGACGAAAAGGTGGGAAGCTAATTAGTCGGCGGTGACGATGATGATGATGATGATAATGAGGAGGACGGGGTAGGTTTAATAATAATAATGGTGATCAAGATCACTATGATGATGTTGTTCATGATGACCTAAAGGATTGGTCTTGATGGCACATGCATTTTAAGGAGCCGGTTGTCAAATGTTGAGCATTCGGCTGCAGCAATGAATGGTCATGAATTTTAACTGCTCACAAGGTAAAATTTTTATGACCGAGTCACCGTCTCTTTCTGTGTACCTGCTTCAGACCAGGGAAGATGAAAGCGGCGGAATGAGAAGACTGGATCCCGCCTTCTATAAAGCATGTCTTAAGCGTGGTGAACCTCAGATACTTCCATTTTCCTACGGACATCAGGGTGTGAGACATTTCATTCTGTTTAACTCTCCTGAAGAGGTTCCCTGTATTTGTTACTGTTCCTTCACGCACTTGTCCGACCATGTTCAAGATCTAAAAGGTTGTGCCAGACTTGAATACAATGTTGATTTGTGTTTGTTCATTTCCCCAGCTGTTTTTTGCCGTGTAGATGTGTCCAGTGCGGAGCATACAGAAGAGAGTTTGAAACATCCTTTTTAAAGGGGGTGTCTCCTTGTTTGTTCCGTGTGCTCTGTGCTGTCATGTCATGTTTGCTGGGCGATACCGTGTCGTAAGCAGCGCTCGTTGGAATTATGGGCACGTACATACTTCATCATGGGCGCATTTGTTATTTACTTGTTTTGATATTTATTGTTTACCGTTCCCTGCCTCATTTAACATTTCCTCTTCTCTGAAGATGTTATGTTTTCGCAGATATCTGTCAGATGGCTTGTCTTTGAGCAGCAGGTTAAGAACGATGTGGAAGACATTTTAAAGGGGGGGGGGGGGGGGGGGGGAAGGGGGGGAGGCAAGGCAAGGGGGAGCCAACCTTAACTGACAAAATGACATTTTTTAATGTTCCAGTTTCTTTCTCCTTTTTATTTTATAAAAAGGGAGTGGAGGGGGGAATGGGGGGGGGGGGGGGACCTCATCTCCAAACTTTCATAAAAGCGAGGAAGGGAGGAGTGGCGGGTGGGTGGTCAATGTCCAAAGTTCTGGTAAAAGGGGGGGGGGGGGATCGGGGGGGGGGGGGGGGGGGGGGGGGGCGCGAGGAGGGGAGACCTCATCATCCAACCTTTCATCCAAGCAGGGATTGAGAGGGGTGGGGGGGTGGGGGGGGGGCTATCATTGTCCAAATTTTTGGAGGGGATGTTCTGTCATTTTTGAAAGTCTTGTGGTGATGGGGGGGGGGGGTGGGGGCACGCCATAATTTGTCGTCCATGTGTTTTCAATCATTGTCAATCATTGGGGGGGGGGGGGGGGGGGTAGTAGAGGCGCAGAAGGTACCCCCCCCCCCCCCCCAAAGTATTGACATGGGTGGGGAGAATACCACTGGAATATGTGGTCTGTATCAGTAGAAAGCGATTTTGAAGAATCTGTTTGGAAAGAATTAAAGATGGCACAACCAGTTTTGAAGAAGCTGGGTGGAAAGTTGCCCAAAGACAAATCCTTTAAAAGTTATGACAAGCTGATCCATGACGATGGTGAGAATCAGCCATTCATTCATTTACTATTTTACTCCTTCGTTCATTTGCTTGTTCGTTCATATGCTTATTAC
>JADBJO010002714.1:231219-236219 GCA_016801955.1 Conus betulinus | reverse complement strand
TCTTTTCTCTTTGCCTGGGTATATTACGTGTGTGTGTGTGTGTGTGTGTGTGTGTGCGCGCGCGTGCCCCATATCCAAAGCATGGATCTTAAGCAACCTCTTGATGGTGTGTGCTTGTAGAAGGACCTTAAACCGCTCAAGAAGACTGAGGGCGGGGGGGGGGGGGGGGGGTAGTAGATACAATGCTGTAAACACTGGATGTCAGTGAAGAAAGAAGATCACAGAGAAAATGTCGATCGAGCAACAGAGTACTTACTTAGGCCCATAGCTCAAGGGTGAGCATAGGCCATCGACAACACTCCGCCATTGCACTTGGTTCTGGGCTGCTCGCTGAATGCCTGTCCAGTTGGTCCCCTGCCTCTTTATCTCTGCCTCAGTGTCTCGCCTCCAGCTGCTGCGAGGTCGGCCTCTCTTCCTTTTCCCCTGCGGGTTCCATGTCAGGGCTTGGCGTGTGGTGCTGTGTACCACCCTTGGAGGCCTGCGCTGTGTTGACGATGGGTACAGGCACGCGCAGGACACTCCATTAAGATATCAAGGGACATAACTGCTCCTGAACAGAGGTAAATCAGACTACAGGATGCAACTCATAACAGCCTTAAAGTAGCATCCCCATGGGTGTACCAGCCCGTATTTCATGACTGCAGAACCCACCGGCGAAAAAAAAACACCACCCTCCAGCTGTCGAGCACACACCCCACAGACCCAACCACCCCTGCCCACGGACAGATGAAGACAGTGCCACTCCAGACACAGCCAAGCTTTCGCCATATGGTCTTATGTGCCCTCAAGAGAGAATCCAAAGTTGTAGTCTTTCCCACTGTCAACAGGACTTTCCCTGTGGTCAGTGGGTCTTTCCTCACCGTCACTGGACCTTTCTCTCTAGGGTCAGCCTAGTTAAGGCAAAGAAGAAAAAGAAACACCCGAAGGTGCTGGGGAGGACCCAGAGAAGCACTGTCTTCACCTGCCTTTAGAGCAGTCCTGTACCACCCTTGGAGGCCTGCGCTGTTTGACGATGGGTACAGGCACTCCAAGTCTTGCAACCGTAGAGCAGCAGAACTGACTTCACGTTGGAAATGAAGATGCGAACAACAGAGTAATGACACAGAAAAAAAAACATAGACAACATCACAAAGACAGCGTTAAGATTGTCAATGAACCTGACAAACAATAGCAACTTAACGTCAGCAGCATTCGAGGCAAAGACGGCGACTGACTCACGCAGGAGGAAAAAGATATTATTAAAAGGTGAACTGAATAATGCTATGCACTCTGCAAAAAGCAGAGTACAGGAGATCCGCATGTGCTGACAGCACACGATTTATCAAACGAGGATGACTTTCCAACATTGAGTGAAAAAGTCAAAGCCGCAATAAAATTCCTTAAATTTGGAAAGGCTGCAGACATCGACGGTGTTCTTGCTGAACTCTTGAAACGTGGCAGAGATGTTGTAATTTATATACTGACTGCCATCTGCAATATAATCTGTAACATTAGAGAGTGGCCCACGCCACAGACTCATTCACGAATTGTCATCCTAAGCAGATGAAATCTTCATCACCACCAGAACTACTGCACTATAAGGTTGACCATCCATGCCAGCGAAGAAGTGCTCAAAATCCTTCTAAACAGGTTGCAAACCACAAGCAGCAGATACCTTCACTGCTGAAGAACAGGCTGGATTTCATGGAGGCATAAGTACCATCGACCAGTTTTTGAATCTGCTTACCCTCTGCGAAAAACACCTCCATCACCTGAAGGGGTGTTACTAGGTCTTCATGGAGTTCAAGAAGGCTTTCAACAAGGTCTGACACGAGGCACGATGGGCCACAACGAAGAAACTTAACACAGGGCAGAAGCTTACAACACCATCCAGCATGTGCGCTCCAAAGCGACCAGTGCGGTGCTCATACAGGGTGCTATTGGAGAGTGGTTCCATACTTCAGTTGGAGTTCGTCGGGGCTACCTACTATCTCCCTCACTTTTCAGTGTATTCCTGGAACACATCATGACCGATGTGCGTGAAGATTATGTCAGCACAGTCAGCAATAGAGGAAGAATAAGAACAAATCTACGATATATAGGGTGACAACGATGACCTGGCAGCCAGTGAACAGGAACTGGACTGCATGAAAAAAAAACAAATCAGGCATGAAAATCAGCACCGAGAAGACCAAAGGTAATGGCCAGCTATATAACACCACCGTCAATACTAATATAACTTTCCACGGTCAGAAGCTGGACTCCATTCCACAGTTCGCTTTATCAGGGATCTGCCATTAGCAGTGAGGGATACAAACCAGAAATCAGCTCAAGGGTAGCAATGACGATCGCAGCAATGTCCAGTCAAACAGCTGTACGGAGGAAGAGAATATCATCATGAAACAGAAAATAACGATCCTGCCTTCATTGGTATATTTCATCTTCCTGTACACATGCGAGGCGTGGACCCTCACAGAGGTTCTGGAGAGAAGAATCGAAGCCGTTGAAATGAGACGTTACCGCAACATCATGAACATCTAATACCCTGATTTTGTCAGCAATTACCAGGTACGTCAGACCATCGGGTAGCACATAAGATCGTGCGATCTACTGACGTCAGTCAGGAAAAGAAAACTTCGTTGATATGACCATGTAACAAATCCATTGGCTTTGCGGTCACAGTCTTCCAGGAAACTGCTTAAGAAGGTAGTCGTGGGGAAAAACGACAAAGGACGTGACAGCATTGTAGAGTGGGCAATGAAAACATCTGCGGAGACCCAGGCCTCGGCAAGCAGTCGACAGAACTGGGGGAACCTGGTGAACTGCTCTTCAGTGTGGTGCCCCAGTGACTCCCCACGGAGTCAAGAGAGAGAAAGAGAAAGATGCTTATTTCACTGTCAACATTGCTGTCAATGCGAAGCGATGCACACACAAAACTGTGCAAGAATAATACTGATGCGCTTGTACCGTTCATTAGTTCCTTTTAGGTCACTACTTGTTTTTTGTTGTTGTTGTTGTTGTTGTTTTTTAATCACTGCTTACTCTCTCTTTCTATGCTGGCCTTCTTTTGTTGTCATTTTACGATATTGATTAAAATCGTCTACGTCATCGTCATCGATACCATATTTCATTTCAAGTGGATTTTGTACAGTAAACAGTCGATCATCTGCAGTGTATTCCAGTATGGTTTGAACAATGTAATTTTCGTAATGGATTAATGAACATTTGTTTGTGTTGCATATAGTGTATTGCATCGAGTCGAATCGTGTTGTGTCGTGTCCTCTCGTGTCGTGTCGTGTCGTGTCGTGTCGTGTCAAGTCGTGTCAAGTCGTGCCGTGTCGTGTCGTGTCGTGTCGTGTCATGTCGTGTCGTGTCGCGTCGTGTCGTGTCGTGTCGTGTCGTGTCGTGTCGTGCGTGCGTCGCGTCGTGTGTCGTGCCGTGTCGTGTCGTGTCGTGTCCTCTCGTGTCGTGTCATGTCATGTCATGTCATGTCATGTCGTGTCGTGTCGTGTCGTGTCGTGTCGTGTCGTGCCGTATCGTGTCGTGTCGTGTCGTGTCGTGTTGTGTCGTGTCGTGTCGTGTCGTGTCGTGTCGTGTCGTGTCGTGTCGTGTTGTATCGAGTTCCAAGCCTCTCCGTATCTTGCTTCGCTTTGCCTGACTTGCTTTTCATCGTTTGCCTTGCTTTGTAACGTTTTGCTTTGCCTTGCTTTGTAACGTTTTGCTTTGCCTTGCCTTGTAATGCCTAGCCGTGCCTTGTCTTGCCTTGTCTTGCCTTGTCTAGTCATGTCTTGTATAACATCATCATCTCTGCATCATACAGCAGCAGCATCAACATCGTTATCGTGAAATCATCTCCTTCTTCTTCTTCTTCTTCTTCTTCTTCTTCTTCTTCTTCTTCTCCTCTTCCTCTCCTCCTCCTCCTCCTCCTCATCATCATCATCATCATCATCATTCTTCTTCTTCTTCTTCTTTCTTCTTCTTCTTCTTCTTCTTCTTCTTCTTCTTCTTCTTCCTCCTCCTCCTCCTCCTCCTCCTCCTCCTCCTTATCATCATCATATCATCATCATCATCATCATCTTCTTCTTCTTCTTCTCTTCTTCTTCTTCTTCTCACCATTACCATTAGTAGTAGTAGTAGTAGTAGTAGTAGTAGTAGTAGTAGTAGTAGTAGTAGTAGTAGTAGTAGTAGTAGTAGTAGTGGTGGTGGTGGTGTGTGGTGGTAGTAGTAGTATCATTAGTCAGTTTTATTATTATTTATTATCATTACTATAATAATAATTAATATTTTTATTATTATTATTATTAGCAGCAGCAGCAACAGCATTACTATTATTATTATCATCGTAATATTAGTACCAATATTGTTATTAGTATTATCATTATCATCATTTTTATCATCATTATCATCATCATAATTATCATCATGATGATGATTGTTTATTATTATTATTATTATTATTATTATTATTATTATTGTTATTATTGTTATTATTGTTGTTTTTATTATTATTAGCATTTATTATCATTATTATCATTATCATTTTTTCCCGTTGTTTTACTATCTTTGAATTATCTTTCAGAAATGTGTCCCACAACATCATCTTCACCGTGGAAAACGGATCCTTCGTGGTCTGGATGCACTGCTCATATTGTGAGTATCTGGCCAGTCAGTCAATTATCACTCTGTCAGTCAATCATCAGTCAGTCAGTCAGTCAGTCAATCATCAGTCTGTCAGTCAGTCATTATCAGTCAGTCAGTCAATCATCAGTCAGTCAATGTCAGTCAGTCAATTATCAGTCAGTCAGTCAATCACCAGTCTGTCAGTCAATTATCAGTCTGTCAGTCAATGTCAGTCAATCACCAGTCTGTCAGTCAATCATCAGTCTGTCAGTCAATTACCAGTCTGTCAGTCAATCATCAGTCTGTCAGTCAATTACCAGTCTGTCAGTCAATTACCAGTCTGTCGGTCAGACAATCATCAGTCTGTCAATCAATTAACAGTCTGTCAGTCAGTTACCAGT
>JADBJO010002714.1:221219-226219 GCA_016801955.1 Conus betulinus | reverse complement strand
TGCAAAATTTTCCACTGCAGCACTCTCAATCGTGTTTCTTTTGTACACAAGCGAGGGATCTGCCAAATTTGTTGTTTAATTCTATGCCAAATTTGTTTTTTCCAAAAGCTAAAGGCACAGGGATCCGATTTTTGCAACATACATATTGTTTTCCGAAATTCTCTACAGGCTATCAGTTTCTTGCCACAAAAGAGTGGGGGGATCTGAAAAATCACTGTTACACCGATCTTCTTCACTTATACTTGAAACATATTGTCGGACAGCAGCGGTTACTACATTATATTCGAGTGTTCTGGAGGGTGAGTCTCCAATCCTATTACGTATTTCAGGCAAAGATAACATTCCACTGGCACCAAACATATCCTGAACTATCAGTATACCACCTCGTATCCAATCGGGAAAGAAAAGAACGTTTCCTCCGATATATATAATGCCACGGTTGTTCCACAAAAGGGAAGAACGTGCTGAAGATCCATCATGCTTATTGAAATCTAACCATGTTTTTAACACTGTTTTCCAGAAAAAAGAATTAACTAAATGTAAACCTTTAAGCACACCACTATTAACATTTGCATAGAAGCACACATAATTACTGCCAAACGGAGCAAAAATCTTTTTCGGGATAAGGACCACTTCTCATTTTCTCCGGCTCTCCACAGACGTATTACCCAATGCAGAAGAAACGCAGACTGCATTTGTCTGACATCTATCATTTTCAAACCTCCCTGTTCAAAATCTTTACAAATAACATTTTCTCTTAACTTTTTCATATGCTCTTTTATTACAGTTTTGCTTACGCCATAGAAACCTAAAAGTATTCTGTTGATTTCTATAAGCACATTGTCTGGAATTACCAACGCCTGCATGACATAGACTAATTGAGATATCAAAAATGTCTTTATAATACATACTTTCCCCATTACACTTAAATTTCGTTTTTTTTTTTCAAGAATGAATAATTCTTTTTATATTGTCGATTCTTTGCAACCAGTTTTCCATTACCAAAGAAGCACATCTATCACTGACAAAATAAACTCCAAGAATTTTTAATCTATTTTTCCAAGAAATTCCATACCACACATCTTCACAATATTTTTTACTTCCTAACCACATTGCCACTGTCTTGTGACGATTTATCTCCAATCCTGAAAACAACGAGAAATCAAATAATATGTTGAGTGCATGCAACATGTCGTGCTCATCCTTCAGAAATAAAGTTATATCATCCGCATAAAGTGCAAGTTTGAAAAGTAGCCAAAGTATTGTTACCAGATCTCCATAAATCAAGCCCTTTAATATTACGACAGTTTCTTATTTTTATTGCTAAAATTTCTATAGCTGTCACAAAGGCCAACGGTGAAAATGGACAACCTTGACGAATTCCTGTTTCTACTGGAAAATACTCGGATATCCAACCACAGTAATTCACACAACTCGTAGTATTTTTCATTATTACTTCAACCCATTTAATAAAATCCATCCCGAAGCCAAATTTTTTTTAAATGCGGTTATCATAAAGTCTTTTGAAATACGATCAAATGCTTGAGTGTAGTCAATACTGAGTAGCACACCAGGTTTATTTTGCATTCAGTTGCTCGATTACATCATCAATTTGCCTAACTAATGTCCCTACACTCCGCCCTTTAATATACCCCACTTGATCTTCGTCAATGACGTCTTGAATTACCTGCCCCAAACGGTTAGCTAAGCTTTTGGCCAAAAGTTTATAATCAGTATTTGTCAGAGATATAGGTCTCCAATTTTTTAACTCATTCCTCGGTAGATCCTTACCTTTATGTAATAAGTAATAACTGCTTTTTTTTGTGTGTTGGTGAAAGTGATCCTTTATCAAATGCAACGTTGAAAGACAGAGTGAGCAATGTTTTTATGTGTTGCCAGAAAACTTTAAAAAAAAACTCGACCGTAATACCGTCACAACCTGGTGATGTTCCATTATTTAATTTTTTTTTTTAGTGCCTCAAGGAGTTCGTCTTCTGTCACCGTCACCGTACCTTCACAACTGTTTTTCTGAATCTCAGAAATATGAGGAACACTTGCATCTGCCAAAAAGTTATCTACTTGCTCAGACATGTTAGCATATGACAGTTTCTTTGTGTACAAATCAGCAAAGAAATCTTTTTGAACTTTTAATATCTCGGTCTGATTAGTTCTTAATACATTTGTTTTTATCTAAAACACCTTCCATTATTTTAGAATTAGCTCTTGATTTTTCAAGACTGAGAAAATATTTAGTATTTTTCTCCCCTTCTTCTACCCATTTTACTCTTGCTCTAACCTGTGCAGCACGTGCCTTATAATTTTCCAGTATTTCAATTTTCTGTGCCAAGTGTGTGCGTTCATTCTGAGCCTGAGTACAGTCTGGCTCAGATGAAAGCAGGACATCTACCTCGTTTAGTTTATTATATAAATCTATCAACATATTTTTTCTTACCATACTTTTGTGTTTACTATAGTTCATAGAAAAAGTTTTAATCTTTATTTTCAAAAACTTCCCATTCCATTTGATAGTCTGCATGTTCATTTATGTATGAAATGTGATCATCTATTAAAGCATTCATTTCATTTACAAACTCTAGATCGTTTAGTAATGAATTATTAAACTTCCACAATCCAGGGCCTCTTTCTATACTAGAAAATTTCACGGTAATAGAGCATGCTCTGTGGTCAGTGGAAGGCATAGAGTGAATGTTACATTCCAACGTTTTATCGAAAATTTCGGAACTCATAAAGATATAATCGAGTCTTCTTGCAATAAATGGAGACTTTTTACTCCAGGTAAATTTTTTCATTTGGATGAAATAATCGCCAGCCATCGAACAAGTTATGGTTTGCTACCCAGTCACAGAATCTCTGTACTGCGTTATCTGCATGTTTTTTTTTCCCCCCGGAAACAATATCTACATCATTATCTAACACACAATTAAAATCACCACATATTAATATATTATCTGAAATTATATTTGACATTACTTTTTCTAATTCTTCAAAAAATAACGTTTTCTCTTGAGCAGTATTAGGTGCATAAATATTTAAAACTACTATCTTTCTCTGTGATATTTCCACTTCAACGGCCAAAATTCTTCTTGAGCTGTGTAGTATTACGTGACTGTCAACTATGTTTTCACGGAACAAGATTACCTGTCCACAACTATGTGCTGTGAAAGTGTTACATAGAAATTCCCTGCACCCCATTCTTTTTTCCATTGATCATGTACATCTTCTGTGATGTAAGTCTCCTGTAAACATATAATATCATATTTTTTCTCTCTCTTTAATTAATTTGAACAATGCTTTTTTTTTTTAAACGAGACCGCAGTCCTCGTACATTTAGCGAAAACAGACGCAAATTTGAGTCGCAAGCCATGAGGAAGTCCGATTGCCATAACAAAGTCCGTTACCCGAGAATTAATCCGAAAACAAGTCCGTAAAGCCAAAGCGGTCGTCGTTAGGGAAAGCATGAATGAACACATTCTGCCTGCCTATCCCACGTCTTTTTGAGAGTGTGGGACAGGGAGGATGCACGCGACATGCGTGAGTATGGTGTGAACTGATGTGTGACCAGTTCACTGCTGTTGGGGAATCTCCGTCCGTCTGCACCTGATTCAAACCGGTGTCAGATCTGACTGTTTCCCTTTCTTTGACGGTGTTTACCCGGCCAGATTTAAGGTGAGGTGTGTACTGAATTACTATCCTCTGGCACCGAACGAGGTGACTCCTCTGCCTTTGCCTTTTTTTCATAGCAGAACACTCTGCATCTGCAGCCTGAGTGAGTTGAGTCTCAGGTACAATGTCTGTATGAGAGTCTTCAAAGACGTCCTCTGTCTCATCAAAGGTAGACGGTGCAAGGTCGACGTCCTGGATCGGAGGGGTAAAGTGCAGGGAAGAAGCATTACTGCGGTCTGTAGTCATCTCCTCCAGACCAGGTTCCAAGGATACCGGATCAGGAAAAGCACCACACTCCGGGTCCCCACGTCTCTGTGTCCACTCTGATGACACTCTCTGCAGGTGACCATGTTCTGGCACTGGTGCAAAAAAATGACCAGGCTGTAAACATCTGGAGCACACCGGCTTCCGTACCACCTTTGGCTGTTCTTTATGATAAAGTCTTGCCGTGAAAGAGCCGATCTTAATAAATCGCTCTAACGGGACAGCGGGAGTGTTGATGAAAACAAACCGTCTTCCAGTCACAAAACGAGTAAGTTTGCCATCTTTATTTCGGATTTTTTCCATGAGAAGGGAAGATCTCAGAACACAACCTAATCTGACCAAAGCAGATTCAATGTCATTCCCTGCCACTGAAATGGGTATGTCAGAAATGAACAGCTTTGTCACAGGTGCCTCTTCTGTACCACCTCTGACAATATACGGATTCTTGTCATGAAGAGACACTGTATGGCCATTTAGCACAATACCTTCAATCAACAGTTGAGTTGATTTCTGGAGGTTCGATTCATGGGATATACACGCCATAAACCCCTTCAACTGAGCTCCCAAAACAGTCTCAGATCCACACACACCCGCTCAGCTGCCAGGCAAATGTCTAAAGCAGTAAAACTGTCATTGCCAACAGGTAACCGGGTAGCATCCACAGGGGGTAAGTCCCTCCTCCTTATAAACACCGGCTCCACGTGCGTGGCAGCCATCATCACGCACGCACACACACACACACACACACACAGAGCTCGCACCTTACCTCGGTATTCAAGCTGTACAAACGTCAACAGGCACGTGCAAAATATGAAAAAAGGCACGAATCTATAACATGGCGTGCCACACAAACCCCCGCAAGGAAGAAAGTCAATTCAAATAAACAAAGAAAAAGACGATTTCCTGGTAAGTATTAGTATCTACGCTCACATAATTACACCATTTTACAGAACACTCCACCACCACTTGCACACATACAATCCAAAAGAACGACGATAACTACGTCAAACACTGAAAAAACTGCAGAGCCTGCACAACACGTCCGCTCGACG
>JADBJO010002714.1:212500-219334 GCA_016801955.1 Conus betulinus | reverse complement strand
TCCAGCTGCTTGCCTTCTTGATTATTATTTATTAGCTGTAATGACCCTCACTTTTTTCCGTGTATTTCTCATCTCTACCAAGGCATGCCAGGTCAACTTCAACATTAGGGTTTGCTGGTGGGTTATGTTCTACTAACTGTTTTATTTCGAAATCCTGGTTTTGTCCTATTTCCTGTGGGTTTAATAAGCTCTCAAATGATCCTTCCATTGCCTTGGTGTAATTTGAGGATTAGATGTCCTCTTTTTTACCTTAATCCTTTAATCATGCTCCAAAATTTTTGACTATCTTTCTGGTCTTGAGTTAGTTTGTCATAAATGTTTCTTCCTAAATTGGGTTTCCTTTTCCCTTCTAAGTTTTTGATATTGTGATCTTTTGTTTAAAATAGACTGCTTTCCTCTCTTCGAATTTATGCTAAATTCCTATCTTTGTTTACGTTCTTTAGCCTGTTAAGCACTAGTCTGGCTTCTTTTTTTTGTTCATCTTGGCATTCTTTATCAAACCAGTCTTTAGATGTTTTTTGCTGGTCCTCCTAGGCATATTGTTTTGCACATACTTTTTCCTGCCTCCTTTAGTAATTGATTGAATACAACTAAGTTATTATCAATATTTTGGTCTAGACCTTCCGTAATTTGAACCAGTGTTCGTTGCGATCTTTCCAAGTTAATGATGTCAATGTATCCTGTTGCTTTGAAGGATCCCACTTGTATATCTTACTAAAACCTTTTTTCTATTCTCCTCTATCCTGTAGTGTGTTTAATGAACTTTTTTAATTCCAGCATTACAGGCATGTGAGGGATTCCACCCCTCTCTTCTACTGAACATTTAATTACATTGTCTACTATTTCAGCTGAACATACATAGAAATCAATCACACTGTTTCCTCTTTCAGAGTAGAATGTGAATGCACTATCGAGTTTTTTGTAACTAGTCCATTTAAAGGAATCATGTTAAAACTCTCACAGAGTTCCATCAAATTCCTTCCGAATCCATTCGTATGAGGATCTTGTGAACGACGTGCAAACACATCCTGCTCCTGATTATCAGACTGAATACTCATTTGTATCCTCAATGCTCGTCGGGCCCACTCGCCAATCCGAGCATTAAGGTCGCCAACCAATGATAAAATAATAGTTTGTTTTTCCTTGTTCCACCTGTGACAAAATAACAATTCAATTTGTTCCAAAGTACAAGAGTAATCTCTGTCCACATAAAATCGACTGTTAACAGGATGAATGTACACACCAAAAACACATATATCATTTTCACATAATAGCAAGTTCTTATCAATTTTTATACAAAGTACATTTTCAATATCAGTTACAACCGTTTGTAACATGGTGTGAATAAGCTTTGTGAGAGAGAGAGAGAGAAGAGAGAGAGATAGAGAGAGAGAGAGAGAGAGAAGAGAGAAAGGAGTGTGTGTGTGGTGTGTGAGAGAGAGAGAGGGATACAGAGGTATAGAGAGAACGAGTAGGTGTGTGTGTGTGTTTGTGTTGTGTGAGGAGAGCGAGAGAGAGAGCGAGAAGCGATAGAGTAGAAGACTTTTCCCCGCCTCCCCCACCCTCCCACCTCTTTCTCTTCGCTGCCTTCACCTCTTTCCCCCCCCTTCCCCGCCCCCCCCCTCCCCCCCCCCCCCCCCCCCGCCCCCACACACCACACTCTACACACTCTCTATTACACGAATTTATTGCGTTAAGCCTCTTGCCTGTGGATATGAGATTGCACCACACATACATGCATTCTAGACATTGAACATGAGAAATCGCTTAGACATGCATCCAGGTTCTTTTCTGTCTCTACTGGGATTTTCTGCAGTGAGTTTTTTCTTGTCATTTTTAAAATATGGGAAGGTACATAGTTAAATATCTGATAATAAAAACAAACAAACAAACAAAAAAAGCAGGGGGGGGGGGGTGGGGGGGAGGGTGAGGGTTTGGGATTGTTTTTTAGCATGTACTTGAGTTCGATGTGATGGTCACTCACAAGAATCACTCTGTATCTAATGATCATTTTGAACGGGGGGGGGGGAGGGGGGGCGGGGGGGGGGGGGGGGGGGGGGTTCATAGGCAGTCGTCGGTATAAATCGAATGTTTGACAGACCAATAAAAACAAACCCCCTAAATCGCCTCCAACAATGCAACATGTGTACATGAAACTGATTTTTCCCCTCGTGTGTAATAAAAGATAAGGGATAATTAACCAATCCTAGCATTGCTGACCTCTTGAATCGTCGTCAGACCCTGTAGTTTGAACAAGATGACTGTTCAATTCGGAAGATCGATCCATCACATAGTATTGAATGGTGAGTTGGTTGTGTTTGACAACGATGGACGAACATAAACAGGTAATGTATTGGTCCAAGTCAAAATATCCACAGATATAATTATGATGATATACATTTTGAAGAAACCAAATCAAACCTAAAAAAAAGAAGATTCGGGGAGAAAAAGAGGAGGAGGGGGGGGGGGGGGGGGGGCTTAAAAACAAATTGTACGTACTTAAAAATGTATATAAGCCGTTGGAAAATTTGTTGCCATACTTGTGTGACAAAGAGGAGCCTACTATTCAGCATTAATTGAATGTTTGGTAACAATGTCGAAAAATCTTATGCTACGCCAAACGAAATAAAAAAAATGCAGCATAATATAGTTGGAAAATGGATATGTGAGAAAACACCAACAGAAATGTATGGTCCATTATTGTCACCATCGTCACATTTAGAAATACATCATGAAATACTTTGTGAATGATATGTAGGCCTACAAATGTAACGATAAAAGCATCTGTTTGAGATGAAATGCTTTTCACGTATTTGTTTTCGTTGTACTGTGTCTCATTGTCACTGTTCACTAGTGTAAGTTATGTTTGCTTGTCGTACGTGTGTGATGAGTGTACATATATGTAAGCACATGCTTATACATGTGTGTATATGTAGGTAGTATGTTAAATTCCACACACCACACACACACACCCACACACACACAACACACACACACACACACACAACACACACACACACACCACACACACAAACGCACACACACATGTACATACACCGTTGACAACAGTGTTCTTGCAAAGGTGCAATATGTAAATGTAGACAAGTATGAATGTGTGTATTGCTATGTAAGTACACTAACATACCCATATAGTATTGTGAAAATGTGTACTGGAAACGCTTTTTATGAAAAGTCAGGAGTTCCCTTTTTCCTCCCCCAATCCTTCCGCTTTACCTTCACTCCCGCTTTACCAAGAATTTACCAAGACGAGTCCCTCTCTCTCTCTCTCTCTCTCTCTCTCTCTCCGTCGTTCGCCCCTCCACCCCTTAAACAAGACATTAGGCATTTCACGCCCATTTCCACCCTTCCACCCACTCTTTAATAGAAATGGGGAAGAAGAACAACCCCCTCTCACCCCCTCTCCCCCACCTCGCTTTCATAAACATTGGGAAAACTGCAGTAATTTTTTAGGGTCATTTATCTCGCCCTCCCCCCCCCCCCCCCCCCTCCCTCACTTCACCCCTCTCACCCCGATTTCGCTTTCATGAAAATTTGCTCCCCCCCCCCTTCCACCATCCTCTAACCACCACCCCCCCCCCCCCCCCCCTCCTCCTCCGCCCGGTCTCCTTTCCTCATTCCCATGCAGAATATCTTCCGACGCCGCTGTGATGCAGTAGCAATGGATGAATTTTGAATACAACCACACACACACACACACACACACACACACACACACACACACACACACACACACACACACACACACACACACACACCTTAACCACGTACTCAAAACATACTGGATATTCCAAGCAGACCTTGTTCCGAGATGTTCCATTTGATGTGACATTTTGACTGATTTTCTTATTTTCCTGTTTGCCATGTTCAGTTTAAAGTTTTTAGTTTTTTTGATTAATTTTTTTTTTCTTAATCACATCAACATATTTTGTTCAGATCTGATTGAAACATACATTCCGATACGTTTCCTATTTAGATGCGTTCTTAAGTTTAATTTCAGGACTCTTGAAGATGAAGTGTCTAGGTATCTTCTGTGCCCCCGCTTTAATTTGCTTTCGTTTGCCGCCTTGGAGTGGCCTCTGAGGTCGGCTGGACTGTAAACAACATGACTTGACTTTGACTTGAATTGTCTTGGTGTCCACAGGTGTTCTACACGCCGGATGAGGGGGTGGACGGAGGGGGGTTCAGCGGGATGTATCACCGCCTCAAGTGCCTGGAAGGCCCGGAGGGCAACCAGAACCGGAGTTACCTCACCTTCTGGTCCGAGGGCGCTGTCATCTGGGCCGTTCAGGTACCCTAACTCTCTCTCTCTCTCTCTCTCTCGTCTCTCTCTCTCTCTCTTGAAGCGTATTAGAAAGAATCATCCGTTTAACAATAAATGATCATCCCGATGAGACCGTGTGCAAGAGTAGGCCTATAGAAAAACAACGACTTGTCTTTGCCAAAGTTCAGTGTAAAAATCCAGTTTCTTTGGATAAGTGAACACAAAATATAGGCTTGAAAATGAAATGAAATGAATAAAATAAAGTGAAAATAAAGTAAGATAAATGAAATGAAATATAAAAAAAAACAACAAAAAATGAAATAACTAAAACAACACCTTATCATGACCAGACACTCTCCCGACAGTGAAATTTAGGAGTTAGGATGGAAAGGGAGGGGGGGGGGGGGGGAGGGAGGAGGGAGTCCGGAATTTACACACACACACACACACACACACACACACACACACACACACACACACACCACACACACACACACACACACACACATCAGCCTATGCAATATGGATTTCAAATAGTAATACCAACAGACTGGGGTCGTAGGGGAAATAAAATTCGTTCTTTGCCGTTTAGACCCGCTGGTGTGATGGTGCCCAGAGACCTTTGATCATCCAAACTTCCATGAATTGTGTCTTTAAGTCGTGCTGGCTCTTTTAGGCCAAACGGCAGCAATTTTGGCATGGGGAAAAAGAGTGCACGGACCCCTTAAAATGTACTCTAATAGGATCTTTGTCTTGAAGTCTGTTAGGGGAAATCATTATTTCGTATTAAGTGGAGAGGGAGGGAGGGGTGAGTAGGGAAAATAACGACGAGGAGAGGGTGTGAAATGACGATCAAGCAGATTGTAAACTACCATCCTCCCCTTTTCTCCTTAAAAAAAAAAAAAAAAAAAGGGGGGGGGGGGGGGGGGGGGGGGGGGGGAGGGGGAGGGGAGGTGGCGATGGAGGGGCGACGAAAAGATCAACACTACGGTCGGTCGACCAACGATTACCGTCACAGCGTAACGCCTGCCCACCCCACCCCTCTACTTCCTTCTCCAGTACCTCTTTTTGTACAAACTCCCCCCCCCTCCCCCACCCCCCCCCCCGCCACCCTCGCCCCCTTTCCTCTCTCTCAGTCTGAACCCTGCCCGCCCCCCCTCCACCCCCCCCCCCCCCCACCCCACCCCACCCCCCACCCCCACCCCCTCACTCCCGGCTGCCTCCTCCGGTGTTTTTTTTTTTTTTTTTTTTTTGTCTGTCTTCTCCCTCCCCTATCAACAACCTCTAACCTGCCTCTGTCACTCGATCGATACATGTTTCAAAATCGATTCATAGAATTTCTCTCTTTCGGTCATGTTAGTTGTGTCGAGTATTGTGTTTTCGAGGGTTCAAAAGAGAAAGGAAAGAACGTTCCGGCAATGCTTGCTCATTGAAGGGACCAGAGAAATCAAGGCATCCCATTTTCATAGAAAGGGACTGTACGATGTCCCTTTCACGTTTACAACAGGTGTGCTGGTTACGTCCCTTGACATAATCACTCGTTCAGAAATCTGGTCTTTCAGTTCCAGTTTCAGTTTCAGTTTCCTTCTTGAAGTGTCCCAAGAAACGTGAAGGGTTCCCCTGTCAATCATTTGTTGTCGACGAATATCGATGTTTCTGCGTGGCTTGCAGTGAATTGTTGGCCGAGTCGTCTGTAGCCTGTTGTGTCGGACGGTAGAGTTTGGTTCTCTTCCAGCCCCCTTCTAGTGCTCAAGTTTTACGCCAGCATCGATCCAGACTGATGGAAGCGGAATAGTCAGTTCATCGGACATTACTCTTTCTCAGTGACTCATTCATTGTACAGCTCAGCAGCCCATAATCTGGTTTGGTAAGCACCCACTCTTGACCTTGTGAAATACGTTTCTGCTGCCTTGCCAAGGGAAGCAACTCCGTTTGAAATGTCATCAATTGAAGAATGACGTCATTATAACTGAGACTTACTAAGACAAGACAAACAGAAGCTTGTTTTTCCATGAATGTCGTTCCTCTTGCCTGGAAAAGAGCAAGAGATCAAAGTACGTATCGACCGTTCATCCGGCTGTCATTGATCAAGTGGATTGAACATTGAATCTTTATTATATTCTTTTTTTCAGTGGAACCTTTAGTTTAATGCAGATAAATACAACATGATACATATGGACAAATATGATCCTCGCAATGACTATACTATTATTGGATTCCCTGACAAAGACACAACGATAAGCAAAGTGTCTGATGTTTCACGAGCGCCTCAAATTTGATAGTCATATTTAAGAAACCATACAAAGGCAAATCGAGTCATGCAACATTTACATGTAGACAGTGATATATCTTTAAGATTATTCAAAACATGTGTAAGATCTCATCTAGAATATAGAAATGTCATTTGGTATTCACTGTTTAAAAAACTGTCTGTGGCTATCAAAAAACGTTCAGAGAAAGGAAACAAGGCTTATTGATAGCATGCAAGATATGAAGAAGAAACATATGAAGAAAGAATGAAGATACCTGACTTATCATCATTAAAAATAAGA
>JADBJO010002714.1:200000-202500 GCA_016801955.1 Conus betulinus | reverse complement strand
TTCCTTTGTTTTGTATGTATGTGAGGTCGTTCCTTTGTTTTGTATGTATGTGAGGTCGTTCCTTGTTTGTATGTATATGAGGTCGTTCCTTTGTATGTGAGATCGTTCCTTTCTTGTATGTGTGTGGAGTTGTTCCTTTGTCTGTCTGTATGTGAGGTTGTTCATTTGTCTGTATGTATGTGAGGTCGTTCCTTTGTCTGTTTTGTAGGTGAGGTCGTTCCTTTGTTTGTAGGTGACGACGTCGTTCATTCGTCCGTAGGTGAGGTCGTTCCTTTGTTTGTAGGTGACGTCGTTCATTCGTCCGTATATGAGGTCGTTCCTTTGTTATTATGTGAGGTCGTTGTTTGTCTGTTTGTAGGTGAGGTCGTTGTTTGTCTGCTTGTATATGTGAGGTTGTGTTTTTGCATGTGAGTTGTTTGTCTGTTTGTATGTGAGATCGTTGTTTGTCTGTTTGTATGTGAGGTCGCTGTTTGTCTGTCTGTAAGTAAGGTCGTTCTTTCGTCCATCTGTAAGTGAGGTCGTTCTTTCATCTGTCTGTATGTGAGGTCGTTCTTTCATCATCTGTCAGTGTGTGAGGTCGTTCTTTCATCTGTCTGTATGTGAGGTCGTTCTTTCGTCTGTCTGTATGTGAGGTCGTTCTTTCATCTGTCTGTATGTGAGGTCGTTCTTTCATCTGTCTGTATGTGAGGTCGTTCTTTCGTCTGTCAGTATGTGAGGTCGTTCTTTCGTCTGTCTGTATGTGAGGTCGTTCTTTCATCTGTCTGTATGTGAGGTCGTTCTTTCGTCTGTCTGTATGTGAGGTCGCTCTTTGTCTGTCTATAAGTAAGGTTGTTCTTTCGTCCGTCTGTAAGTGAGGCCGTTCTTTCATCTGTCTGTATGTGAGGCCGTTCTTTCATCTGTCTGTATGTGAGGTCGTTCTTTCATCTGTCTGTATGTGAGAGGTCATTCAACACCATACAACCACATCTGATGGCAAAGAAACTCATTAACATAAATGTGGGTAACAACTCATTCTTTGGATAATTGATTTTCTTACACAGAGGACACAGTCTGTTCGATATCAAAGTGTTGTTTCGTCTTCCAGAGTCATTTCAACTGGCGCACCCCAGGGTACTGTTTTATCACCAGTGCTTTTTACTCTGTACACAAATGATTGTTCAGGAAGTGATTCAACTTTGTACATTAAATATTCAGATGACTCAGCACTTGTGGATCTTTCCAACTCTGATTCTGTTTACTTCAAGGAGGTTCAAAGATTTGTTGACTGGTGCGATCATAACTATCTTGATCTGAATGTAACAAAAACGAAAGAAATGTTGATTGATTTTAGAAAGAATCCAAAAGCTGTACCACCACTTTTTATCAAAGGTGTTGAAGTAGAAACGTGTTGAATCATACAAATATTTAGGAACTTTTATAGATAATAAGCTGAATTTTTAATCCCATGTTGAGTATGTCCACAAAAAATGTCAAACCAGATTATATTGTCTTCGCAAGCTGCGATCATTTCATGTGAATACTGACATTCTTCGGACATTTTATTCATGCTTCTTGGAATCTGTTCTAACTTTCTCATTTATGTGTTGGTATGGTGGGTTGACTGTGAGAGCAGAAATGTGCTTGAGAAAGTGGTGAACGTGGGAGGAAAAATCGTTGGTGAGAGACAAAAAAAAGTCTGAGTGAGCTATACAGGTGCCGTGTTGTTTGTAAAGCGCGAAGAAGATTACGTGTGACCAGACCCACGTTCTTGCAAACCAGTATGACCTTCTTCAGTCAGGACGAAGATATCGATCGGTTAAATGCAGAAGTGTCAGATTTAAACAAAGTTTTATTCCCCTGTCCATTGATTTCATGAACCGAGAAGATGTTTAATTGAAATCCAAATTCCTCTATATGAATGTATGTCATATGTGAGAAAATGGGTAATGTGGCTAAATTATTGTTTATTTGCTGTGAATGTGTGTGACCACAAATTAATTTCTCAAATTGAGATAATTAAGTTTACTTGACTTGACTTGACTTGACTTCTTTCGTCTGTCAGTATGTGAGGTCGTCTTTCGTCTGTCTGTATGTGAGGTCGTTCTTTCATCTGTCTGTATGTGAGGTCGTTCTTTTCGTCTGTCAGTGTGTGAGGTCGTTCTTTCGTTTGTCTGTATGTGAGGTCGTTCTTTCGTCTGTCTGTATGTGAGGTCGTTCTTTCATCTGTCTGTATGTGAGGTCGTTCTTTCGTCTGTCAGTATGTGAGGTCGTTCTTTCGTCTGTCTGTATGTGAGGTCGTTCTTTCATCTGTCTGTATATGAGGTCGTTCTTTCGTCTGTCAGTGTGTGAGGTCGATTTGTGCCGCCCAACGTTTCTTTCCTTTTTCTTTTCATTCATCCCTTCCTTCCTTCCTTCCTTCCTTCCTTCCTTCCTTCCTTCCTTCCTTCACGTGTTTCTACCTCCCTCTCCCTCTTCTTTCCTCCATCCGACCCATATCTCCCTCAGCCTTCCTCCTTACTTA
>JADBJO010002714.1:185000-190000 GCA_016801955.1 Conus betulinus | reverse complement strand
ATAGTGTACGTTGCTTACGTTATGTAAAGTGATGTCGGCATAGCATAAGAACCACTGCTAAAGGGTAGCACGGTGTTTCGAGTAAGTTGTAAAGGTAGCAAGCTAAAAAAGATATCAATCCAATGCGGTCGCGTGTTAAGAGAGATGGTGGGAGTTTGTTTTCTGTATATTCGTGTCAGTAGTTTCATAGCGTGTACATAATATTAATTATACGCCGCCCCGGCGCCCCACTCGATGTCTCTTTATTTAAGTTCGATTGTATTCTGCCACTCTGTGTGTGTGGGTGTATGTGGGTGTGTGTGTGGTTTGTGTGTTGTGAAATGATATGGGGTGTGAGAGAACAAAGTGACAAAGTGAGGGGTGAAGGGGGGGGGGTGGAGAATAGTGGTTGGGGGAAGGGGTAGGATGGAGGGAAGGGAAAGAAGACAGGAGGGGCGAGGAATAACAAAAAAGCGCAACGAAGGGAGATAGGAGGGTTGCAAACCCGAAATTATTAATCAACATGTAAGGGGGCGGCACATCTCAGGAAAAGGAAAGTGTCTTTACCTAGTTCATAACTTTTCTTATATTACTAATCAGCCTGATTATTTCATTGCTTTGTGCTTAAAAGCGTTTTTTTTGTTGTTTTATTGAATTTTTTGCCCATAAAGCCATAAAGCAAAAAAAAAAAAAAAAAAAACAAAAAAAAAAAAAAAAATCGCAGTAAATCAGGATGTTCATAATGCGGGCGCGGGTATGTAGGCCTACTATGCATGTTGATTCCAAATGTACATGTACTTTTAGATGATTTGCTGTGCAGCATTTACCATTCTAGCCAAAATTGATAGTCTCTGGGTATTCGTTTTTGAATGAATGGTCCTTATAATTGGTTTCAGGCTTCGTAAATTGAATCATCAATTTTCTCAAACAGCAGTTTTGTTGCTTGTAGTCTGCTGTTTGAGAGTTAGAAAATTGAACAATTTTTGAAAATTTTTGTGTTTTGTGTCTGCATAAAGCGCGCGAAGAACGCGCGCGCGTGTGTGTGTGGTGTGTTGTGTGTGTGTGTGGTGTGTGGTGTTGTGTGTGTGTGTGTGTGTGTGTGTGTGTGTGTCTCGTTTGTCGTGTGTGTGTGTGTGTTGTCGTGTCTTTGTCTTTTCCTCTCCCTCCCCACTCCCCCTTCACATTACACATTCACACCATTTCCCCTCTCTGCGTGCGCGCCGCACGCACGCACAACACACACACACACACACACACACACACACCACACACACACACACACACGCACACACACACACACAACACACACCACACACACACACACACACACACACCACACACACAACACACACACCACACACACACACACACTTACACGCACATACACACACACTGTGTGTGGTGTGTGTGATCAAAGATGTGTGTGTTGATAATAATAATATAATAATGATGATGATGAGGTATGGATTTTATATGGCGCAATTCTTGGGGTCAACTCATTGCGCTCAACACACACTCAAACACTCGCACTGACATGTGTTCACACACACACACACACACACACACACACACACACACACACACACACACACACACACACACACACACACACACACACACGCACACACACACACACACACCGACACAGGCGCACTTATCAAGTTCATCGGTTCAAGCGTAAACATACAGTTTTGCATGCAGTACATAAAAAGTCAGGTCAGAATAACAGACACAGCATTTAATATCATAACAAATTGATAATTCTACTCAAACAAAATGAACAAGAAGCCCGGAAGAGAGGTTCCATGGATATAATCATGGTGGTATTACAGAGAAAGATTATGCGTCCTTCCCTCTCCCTTGGGGGCAAAAAAAAAAAAAAAAAAAAAAAAACACGAAAAATAGAATGAAGCTACATGAACCAGAAAGAGAGAGCTGGAATGTACAGAACCCATGGCAAGTTTAGTTTTCTATAATGCTGTGTGTGGGAAAGGATCCAGCAACTGAAATATGTACACAAGTGCGTTGGTCTTCTTTCAGTACAGAAATGAATGCAAAGTGTTTAGCAGTACACTAACCTGGGATCCATTATTAGCAGCGAAGGATCCCAAACAGAAATGAAATACTCTCAAGGGGTTGTAGAGACGTTCACAGTCCAGCCCAGATTAAGACCTGTATGGAAGACAAGAACATCTTTTTTAAAACACAAGATCAGGCTCTTCCTGCGTGCGCTGGCATATTCCATCTTCCTGCAGGCATGCAAGTCATGACATGGACTCTCACAGCGGATCTGGGAAACAGGATCCAAGCCATGGAAATGAGGTGGTACTGCAAATTACTAAACATGAGACACACTGATTATGTTACTTGTTAACAAGTGTGTCATTGAGAGACACACTGATTGTATTACTAATTTACAAATCTGTCAATGAGACACACTGAATGTATTACTTATTAACGTGTGTGTCAATGAGACACACTGATTATATTACTAATTAACATATCTGTCAATGAGACACACTGATTATATTACTAATTAACATATCTGTCAATGAGACACACTAATTGCATTACTTATTAACAAAGTGTGTCAATGAGACCTACGATTGTATTACTTGTTAACAAGTGTGTCAAAGAGATACTCAGATCATATAATTATATTACTTATCAACTTACTACTTATTACTATTATTATTAATATCAAGCCGTCGGGAAGCCCATAGGACCATGCAAAGATCTCCTGACGTCAGTCAAGAAAAAAAAAAAAAAAAACGTTGGGAGGCCATGTCACAAGATCCAATGACCTTGTGAAACAATCTTCAGGGAACGGGTGAGGGAGGGGTGACGGTGGGGAGGAGACTGACATTGACATAGCTGACGGGACAATCCTTCAGGGAACGGGTGGAGGAGAGGGAACGGTGGGGAAGACAGGACATGACATAGCTGCGACGGGACAATCCTTCATTCGGGAACGGGTGAAGGTGAGGAGGGGGGGTGGGTGTGGAGAGGACAGACATGACATAGCGCTGACGGGACAATCCCTCAGGGAACGGTGGAGGAGGGGGGACGGTGTGGGGAGGGACAGACATGACATAGCTGATGACGGGACAAATCCTCAGGGGGAACGGGTGAGAGGGAGGGGGGCCGGTGTGGCGGAGACAGACATGACATTATAGCTCGGGACTCTGGGAATTATCCTTCAGGGAAAGCGGGTGAGGGGAGGGGGACGGTGGGGAAGATCTGGCAGAAGCATGTGAACATAGCTAAGAGTGACAATCCTATGTGAACGGTCAAACAGAGTGAAGGGCGAAAGTGGGGGGGAGGACAGCAAAGAGGAAAGAAAAGAAAGACGGAAGACAAAAAAAGAAGAAGGAAGAAGGGTGAGGGGAGGGGGACGGATGGGGGGAGGACAAGACGAAAAGGGAGATAAGATGAAGGAGGAGGAGGAGAATATGTTTCTAGGAGACCCAGGAAGATTCTTGGGAGGACAAGAAGAAAGCCGATAGAAGAAAGCTGAAAGAAGCAGAGTGAACTTGTTCTTTAAGAGTGAATACGGGGCGTGCCTAGGTGTGAGATAGTCTCCACAGAAGAAGTATAAGGGGCTCGAAACAAAGAGAAGGAAAGCAAGAAGAGGAAGGAGGGGAGGAGAGATGAGAAAGAGAATGAGACGAAAGAAAGAAGAAGAAGAGGAGGAGAGGAGGAAGAAATAAGAAGAAGAAGAAGAAAAGAAAAGGAGAAGAAGAATACTCGCTATAGACAGATCATATTAATCTGTTATGTAACATGTACATTTTTTGCTCGTATTGTTGCTACCACATTTCTGCATGGCTTTGTATATTGTTCTTTTGAAGAAGAAGAAGAAGAAGAGAAGAAATTCGGAGAAGATGAAGAAAGATTAAATTATTTTCGCTAGTACAGGACATATTAATTTTCGTTTATTTAACGTGTATTTTTTTCGCTCGCTGTTGTTTGCTAAACTGCTGCCTTTGTTGTATACTTTCTTTTCATTCGTTTCTTTTTCTGTTAATTACTCCATTCTGAAGCGGATGAAAAAAATCTGTAAAAAATTCAAAACGAAAAAAACACAACAAAAAAAAAACAAGAAAACAAAAAAAGAAGAAAAAGAAAGCGAGAATTCCAGAAACCATGAAGCGAGGTATTCAACAGTGTTGCGATGTTTCTTTATTTTTAACCGAACCGCTGTGACTTCATGATTTGAACCACACAAAAAAATTAAACAAACAAACAAAAAAAAAAGAAAAAAAATCCGAACATCGTTCCAAAGACTTCTCCTGTAAACCTATGTGCCTACTCTTTGACTTGAACGCCTTTTGTAAAGCCCTACTTTTCCCCCGAACAAAGGCAGAGTGAGTACCCGAAATCTACTTTTTTTTTCTCTACTATCAGGACAGTATGTTTTGTACACCAGGGAGTAACGTGGGGTCAAGTGCGAGATGTGACTCTTCAGATGACCTTTTTTTTTCCTGGTGTGGAGGGGAGGCTCGGGCTGGGAGATGATGCGGGGGTGGAGTGACTGTGTGGTGTGTGTGTGTGTGTGTGTGGTGTACAGTCTCTTTGCCTTTGTTTACTGTCAGTTGCAAATAAAATCTTGCGAGTACTGAATCGTGTTCCCCCCCCCCCCCCCCCCCCACCCCCTCCCACCCCCCCCCCCCCCCCCCCCCCCCCACCCCCTCAACCCCCCCCCCCCCCAACACACACACACACTGAGATTTAAAGGTGTCCGCAACTAACCGCCTCATTGTACAATATCTGACCTCAAACTCACCGCCTACCCCTCCCCCCACCCCACCCCACTCCACTCCACCCCCACTCCACAGAGCAACCACTTGATCACACAACTTCAGAAGAGTGGAACATGTAATGCCTTCACAGTCGGCAAACATCGACGACGTGTATGTTACTGACTGCAAGCTCTACATCATGCATAAAAACAGTTTTTTGTTATGGAGTGTTGGAATCCTATTCACCAAAAGGCCCAAAGGAAGTAAACATTTTACGTG
>JADBJO010002714.1:132500-167500 GCA_016801955.1 Conus betulinus | reverse complement strand
CTAGTTTGGAGTTTAGGGCATGTAATCATACATTAGCCTGGAAGTAAGAGTAGTCTCCCTTGTTTATGATCGGACACGAACTCACTACGGGCCTGGATGGAGAAGGGAAATTAAAACTGAGGTCACCACGAGAGTTACATGAAGAGCTGCGTGACATTTTTTTTTTGTTTTTTTCCAGTTTTTTTTAATGCGAGTGAGTATGAGAATGATGTAAATAATGCTGGGAAGTTTCCATTTCTCATCTCGGGCAACGTGGCAAGGCTGAACGCTCTTCTGCCTTTTCTATACTACATTCAAGCGTCAACCAGGCCTTGGAGATACAGACACGTGCAGTGTTAGTCAGGAATTTGGGCAGCACTCTCAGAGACGCATTCTTTAAGTGGACAAAACTTGATGGTGTGGTTCCAGTCTTCCTATCCGAGCCCATTGCACTCTCATCTCTGGAGAGCAGCTGGCCGGAGCCGACCGAAAAATCCCCAAAATAAATGCCTAGATTTTTTCTTTCTTTCTTTTTCTTTCTTTTTCTTTTTTTTTTTTTTTTCTTCTTAAATTGTTGTTTCTTTCTTTCTTCTTCTTCTTCTTCTAGGTTTTTTTTTTCACATCTATTTCTTATATTGCCATTTCTCCATCCTCTGCTACTACTACGAACACTTCTACTACTGCTACTACTGAAAAGTACGGTTACTGCCGTTCATTCATTTTAAACCTTCTATTTTTTTTTAATCATATATCTTTTGCGTCTGCCTTTCTGCTTTTCCCTTCAGTTCTTCCCTTTTTCTTTATTTTCACTTGTCCGGCCTTCTTTTTGCTAAGTCTGAAATTCGTTAGACCCCCGACCTCTAGGGGAAAAGCAAAACAAAACACAAACTCAAAGAAAATAAAGTATGTTATGAAGCACACACGCACACACAAAAATTACTATGAACACACTGGCTTGTGCTTCTGCTTGATACCTGGGTGCCCCTTACTGGGAACAATACCAAACAATTATAACAATGATAAATCAGAGTAACGATGATGAAGATGTTAGCAAAAAAATGATTATGATAATGATAAAAATGATGTTGATATTGATGATGATGAACATGATAACAATGATGATAATGATAATGTTAAAAATCATAATAAGAATCTTAAAAATGACGATGCTGATGATCACGATGACGACGACAACAAAAAAAGTAGCCCATAGCAGGAAAACAACGGCAGCTTTTTTTTTTTTTTTTTTTTTTTGAAGAGATAAATGAAGGGAAAAAAAAAAAAAAAAATAAATGAATAGATAAAGACAAGAAAGAAAGAAAGAAAGAAAGAAAAAGAAATACAAAGAACAAGCCCTAGTGGAACCGTGACAAGCAAGCATCGTAAATGCAGGCTGGGAAGTCGAGTGTTCGAGTCCGATCTGAAACATACATTTGCATTACAAAGGACACAGGGAATACAGTTACGTACACGAAGGTGCCGTTGAAGGTTAAAATGGGAAGCTATCTGCAACGGAGGAGAGAGGCGGGAGGCAACAGTAAAGGGAGGGGGTGATGTTGGGATAGGGGCAAAACGGGGAGACAGGGGAGCGGAAGGGAGGCAAAAGTTGTGACTAAAAAGAAAAACTTAAAAAGGGCATAAAATTTCCTTCGGATTCGAATAGAACTTGCTCCATTCAGTCCAGCTTGTGTGATCCTGATCAGGGGGTAAAAGACCACCACATTCGCTGCACATCCAGATTTGGGAGATAAAGCTGAGAAGTTAACTTGCTTCTTTTCTTTTTCTCGCCTGTTTTGTTTGTTTCTTTCGTTTTTTTTTTTTTTCTCATCCCCTACCCCCTCCCCCTCCCTCCCCCCCCCCCACCTCCTGTCCTGCGCAATACGACCTATATTTTATTTTGCCCAAGTGATATTAGTAATTGAGCTGTTATGCTAGAATTATTGTAGATAAATTTGGTCTCAAGACAGTGTCTGTCTGTCTGTATGTATGTCTTTGTCTATTTGCTGTTGTGTTTTTTGCCTTTATCTGCCCTCAACTCCCTCACTTTTTCTCTCGGTTCTCTGATTAAAATATATCGTTCATCTTTTGTTTTTTTTTATTGCTAATATATGGTTTGTCTGCCTGTTTGCATTTTTTTTGTGCGTTTGTATCTCTCACACACACACACACACACACACACACACACACACACACACACACACACACACACTTTTTTTTTACCCTTGGTAACAGTGGGGATAGTGTTCGGAGTTTATACGGTGACAATGTTCATTAGCCCATGACTTGGAAATTTTGCAATGGGAAAAAGAAAGAAAGAAAGAAAGAAACAAACAAACAAGCAGAGAACTACAAAACCAAAAGACGTCCAGGATTGACGTGCTTCACGGTCAACATGACGGTAAAAGACAAAGTCAGTCAGCTACCATTCGCATTTCTCCGATGACGTATAGACCCAGGCATCGTGCTGATAAAATCGTTCGCGCCGACAGTTATAGAACATGCCTTCCGCGCTTTAGAAATATACTACTTCTAGATTCCGGTAATCAGAGTATTTCGAGGCAGGAGGGAAGGGGGAGAGAGAGAGAGGAGAGAGAGAGAGAGAGAGAGAGAGAGAGAGGAGAGGGAGAGAGAGGGGGGGGGGGGGGGGGGGGGGGGGGACTGCAAACATTTTGTTTTGTTTGTGAACCTTAGATCACTCAGTTCATGAGGCGCCCTTTTAAAATTCACTTTTCTTAAAATTGGTACTACAAATGCCTTCATCACTAAAGTACAAGGATAAAAAAGGGGGGGGGGGGGGGGGGGGGGGGGGGGGGAACCTTTAAATTATTCTGTTTATTTCGCGCGCGCGCGCGTATTTGTGTGTGTGTGTGTGTGTGTGTGTGTGTGTGTGTGTGTGTGTGTGTGTGTCTACCCATGCTCATAGACGAAAACATCAATTGGCGAGTCGATCACGCCAACAAGCCAGGTTGAATCAGCTGACGTGTGTTTTGCTGTTTCATTATGCGACAGGGTTCTTGGTTCTGAACACTTACACAGACGTTTGGGTTCTGTTCGGTTGGTAATTTGTTTCTCTCTCATACTCATACGTGCTGGCAATCGCCGGAGCATTTTGACGGAAGAAGTACCTGTCTCACTCATGCATTAATCAATTGGCATTTACACTGGAAGGGGCGAAAATCGTCTCACACTGGTATCATGTAATTCGGCTATTGCACAGCTGAACTGTTGCCGAAAAAGCGTATGATGAATTTAGAGTAGTTTCAGTTTCAGTTTCATCAAGGAGGCATCACTGCGTGCGGACTAGTCCATATCCATATACGCTACACCACATCCGCTAAGTTTTGAGACCACTCTACGCTTGATTTTAAGCTGATGGATAAATGAATTAACAACTAAGATGAGAGAACTGAAGAAAGAGGGTCTCGTGGCTACGACTTAGCAGGTGTCTGACCTACGTATGCATTAGCCCCATGCGCTGGTCAGACCTTGAATGCCTGCCTAACGTTTGGTTGTCTTTTTTTTTTTTTTTTTTTTTTTTTTTTTTTTTTTTTTTTTTTTTTTTTTTTTTTAGTGTGGGGGGAAAGGTAACACTTGACAGGATGGTCAGCCGCAAACAAATGAAGTGCTGGCAGAAGAATGATGTACATGGACAGAGAGGAGAGAGGGTGCGGAGTTTAGATCTATTACATAACCCAGCCATTTTTTCGCAGCGCCGTGTTGCCACCATCCCCTCCCCAAGCTGCTGCTGTCTGAAAGGAAGAGAAATTTAAGGACAAAAGTACAGTACGAAAACAAGCAAACAACCAGGAACGGAACAGCCTCCTCCCCCCCCCCCTCCCTCTCCTACTTCTCCTCTCGTCCCCTCCCCTCCTCCCCCCACGCCCCTTCAAAAACAAACCCTGTCATAGCGTTGGTTGGAGGAGGGGGGGGGGGGGGGGGGGGGGGGGGGGGGGGGGGGGAAGATTGACAAGAATATGGACAGTGTAAAAAAAAAAGTAGAAGAAAAGTGTGGAAAAGGGAGGAACATTTAGAAAAGTTACGGTAAAAGAGTATAGAGAAAGGTTAGGAATATAGAAAAAAAAAAGGTGTGAGTGGGAGTAGTAAGTAAAACAGAAAACAGGAACAAGCAGGGGGAAAAGTAGAAACGAAAAGTAGGGCTACGTAAATAAATTGAAAAAAAAGGGGGTGGAGGAGGATGGGAGGGGGGAGGAGTGAGGGAAGTAGGAAAAGGATTGCGAAAGAGACTGGAAGATAACAGGACAAAGAAGTAGGGAACGGATCAAAGAAGAGAAACAAGAAAAAGGAAAATGAGGAGAAAAGGGGAAAGGAGGCAAAAAGTAGGGGAAACGGCATGTTGACTGAACGGACCGGAGCGGCTGACCGCCTTGTCCACCAATAGCTAGGTCACTACGGACTGACGCCGACCCGCAGTGACGAAGAAAGCTGATGCTTTGCATAAAAAGTCCGCGCCTTCATTAGCAGTCTAAACACGAACGAACCCGCTACCCCCCCCCCACCCACCACCCACCGACGACGGCCGCCAACAGAGCGCCGCTCCAACACCAACAACCACCTTCACCGCCACCCACCCCACCCAGCTCTTGAAAAGGGAGCAATAGAGAGCCGCTTGACACGAGCGATAAACAGGTTCATTAATATAGCCAGGCCCGTAGCTCCCCGCTTGGAATAGATAGACTCGGTTTGACAAACAGGGGGCTTTCAACGTCACCGAAACCCAGCCTTCTTATTTTTTGCCCGTCACGAAAAGGAGGTATTGAAATTGTTGACGGCGGCCATTTTGTCGGCTGCACTGAAATGCTCTCCTTGTGAGGTTAATCGTCTGAAGCCGTTGGTGAAACGCGGCCTATTTAGGGGTGTGTCTCCTCCCCCCCCCCCCCCCTCGTCCTCTCCCTCGCCCATTTCTTTATGCCGTATTCAAAGATTAACTTAACTGAATAAACTATGATTCACTGTCTTGTTTATTAGCTTGGTGACGAAGACTTACAGTGGAAACTTTCTTTAGAAAAGGGTTTTCAAGTTTTGATAATTGTAGCCCAGCCCACACACCGACACACACACACACACACACACACACACACACACACACACACACACAGTTTTCAGGACAGTCAAACACACACACTGGAGAAGAGAGGAGACGTCATATCCGAGAACAGGAGAGAGATGATAGAAAAAAAACACTGGAGAAATTCTGGAAAAAAAAGAAACAACAAAAGCTGTTAATGAAACGGTAGCTAGACTATTGACATCATATGCCATAGAAAACTCGGCTGTGCTGAGAGCGCCAGGCAGTCATCCCCCTTGATTTCCCAGTCCCGGATATAACAAACAAAAAAAGGTGTAAGAAACAGGAAAAAACGTCTAAATACGACAAACGTACGTAAAAAGCCATAGGAGCAAACAGGGTATTGCAGAATGGTCAACTAGTGTCCCATTCTGAACAGTGTGTACTGTTTTTACTAACTAGTGGGCCAGATTACAAAAAAGGGAAAAAAAATCAAAGGAAAAAATTATTGTTACAAAAATAATGTATCGATAAAGATAAAACAAAACAGATGTAAAAGAGATTCCAGAACAAAGACAGGAAAATGGTCCTCACTAGCAGGAAAATGATGGAAGACAGAAAGGAAAGAAAGACAGGGGGAAAAAAAAACAAGAAAGAAAAAAGAAGACAAGACAAAAGGGGCAGAGTCAAAAGAATGGTAGAGAAGAGGCTATTTCTGAAGGCGGGACAGCTGATTGTACTGAGAGAGCCCCTGGCATTCCTACAGGGACTAAAAAGGTGATAAAGTAGGATTATCAACAACATGGGAAGATTACCCATTATGGCAATCATTCGCTAACACTTGACCGATTCTCCAGTTAGAAAGTTGTTTCCTCTTTCTTCTTTTCTTTGTTTAACATTGACATAACAGTAGCAGTCAATGCTACCAATCAATTTTTATTAACTCCGTGGAACCTGTTTGCTAATGAAGAACATCAGATACAGATGCAAATACTGAAATGCATTCATGATGATCACCCATGCAAATACATGCTGGAAAGTGTGTATATCTTCTTCTTCTTCTTCTTCTTCTTCTTCTTAACTCCGTGGAGAGTTACTGAAGTTGGCCATATTTCTATGGGTCAGTATTCAGAAGGGTTGACAGGATGCTTTTGGTTTGACACATTTCACCAAACACACGCATAGTGTTGTCAAATGTTGTGGTGAAAAATCTTTTTTTTTTTTTCAAACATATTCAGTAAGAGTATTGAACATTCGTTATATAATCACTGATATGCCAATTTCTGTACATTCTGTTTTATAGCGTAAAGGTTACGATTTTTCTCTGGCCGTCCCTCCCGAAATCTGTCCCATTTTTACTCCCTTACTTGTTTGTTTGTTTATTTGTTTATTTGACTGGTTGGATTTTTTTCTGTTCTGAGAAACCTCACATAGGGTAATTTTTGGAATAAATCCCGAGTCTTGAACCCTGACTGCGTTTCAGAGTACCAATAGACCATGAATGTCAGTGCCTGATCGATAGTAATTCGAGCTCGCCTTATAAAGCCAGAATAGAGAAGCAGTCCGGAAAGCTAATGCGCAACCAAGGCCTCTGACGCACGTCATAGTATTATCCGTTTAACCGGTCCCAAACGGGGCGAGGGTGATGAGATGGCTAAGCCAACACTGCGCAGTGTTTGGTTACATGACCTAATTCTCTCTCGCTGTGCCATCAAAACATTTTCTTTCCGTTTAGGTAGTGGGTGCCATAAGGCCGTAGTGCACACATGATTACCATGGATTGTATACAGTCCATTTTACTCTGTCGGTGCTTTCTGTCGATGATAGGGGTGTCAAACTGGCTCAGCGGTAGAGCACCAAGTTCGCAGACAGAGATTACGGGTTTCTTCTTCTTCTTCTGCGTACGCAGGCTGATACTCCTGCGGACACTCCCTCTATAGACAGGCAGGTATTAATCCATCTGCTCAACAAAGGGAGGGGAGTTTTGTGTGTATGGCCGTTTTTCATCCTGCCATTAAGGCAGCCATACTCCATCTTCGGGGAAGATTAAGGGTTCGAATTACACTTCGGGTCAGGGCCCAACTTGTAAATTCCACATAATCATAGCGTATTTTAACGTCTTGTTATTCTAGTGGTACGGTGTGGTGTAAAATAGGTAGATGCCCAACCGTCCTGCCTTTCCTTCCCCACCTTTCCTGTCCCCCCCCCCCCCCCTCCCTTCCCTGTCCCCCACCGCCCCCTTTCTCCAGGAATGGCTATACCCTGTCGGCCACATCATGTGGGATGTGTGTAGATGTTAAACGTGAATGTGCTAACCAGACATTGATGTCTGTAACTTGATCCAAGTCACAGGGATGTGCAAACTTCAGTCATGCGGCTGGTGTGAATGTTCACGGTTCAGAATACACACATCCACGCACGCACGCTCGCACGCACATATGCACGTATGCATGAATGCACACACACACACACACACACACACACACACACACACACACACACACACACACACACACCACACTCACACACACACACACACACACACACACACACACACACACACACAAACTCTCTCTCTCTCTCACTCTCTCTCTCTCTCACACACACACACGCACACGCGCACGCGCGCGCGCGCGCGCGCGCGGAGCCACGAACGTCATCCGAACGTCATTGAGACTGGGTGGTTCTATAGAAAAACCAGAAGAGAACAGAGCATATATTATAAGAGCGACTGAATGGAGTGGCACCGTCTCACCAAGTGCCTGACTGACTTTTGCGTGAGTATACATTTTATCAGTCAAAATACAAGAAGAAAAAAGAAACACCCGAAGGTGCTGGGGAGGACCCAGAGGAGCACTGTCTCCACCTGCCTTTAGAGCAGTCCTGTACCACCCTGGAGGCGTTTGGAGGCCTGCGCTGTGTTGACGATGGGTACAGGCACGTTTGGAGACCTGCTCTGTGTTGACGATGGGTACAGGCACGCGCAGGACACTCCATTAAGATATCAAGGGACATAACTGCTCCTGAACTGAGGTAAATCAGACTACAGGATGCAACTCATAACAGCCTTAAAGTAGCAGCCCCCATGGGCGTACCAGCCCGTATTTCATGACTGCAGAGCCCACTGGCAAAACACACCACCCTCCAGCCGTATGGCGAAAGCTTGGCTATGTCTGGAGTGGCACTGTCTTCATCTGTCCGTGGGCAGGAGTGGTTGGGTCTGTGGGGTGTGCTTGACAGCTGGAGGGTGGTGTTTTTTGCTGGTGGGCGCTGCAGTCATGAAATACGGGCTGGTACGCCCATGGGGGCTGCTACTTTAAGGCTGTAATGAGTTGCATCCTGTAGTCTGATTTACCTCAGTTCAGGAGCAGTTATGTCCCTTGATATCATAATGGAGTGTCCTGCGTGTGTCTGTACCCATCGTCAACACAGAGCAGGTCTCCAAACGTGGTACAGGACTGCTCTAAAGGCAGGTGGAGACAGTGCTCCTCTGGGTCCTCCCCAGCACCTTCGGGTGTTTCTTTTTCTTCTTTGTATTTTGACTGATAAAATGTATACTCACGCAAAAGTCAGTCAGGTCCTTCGTTTGAACTGAGAGCAACGTACATGACCATGTTCACAACGCAAGTCTATTTTAATGGACTTTCAACTCCTGACTGCGGACCATACGTAGGCACACTGGACATACGACCAGGTCTGTCATTTACTAAGTCTTGTACAAGTTCACATACGCCCATTGCATTCATTTCATTCTTTTCTCTCTCTCTCTCTCTCTCTCTCTCTCTCTCTCTCTCTCTCTCTCTCTCTCTCTGTGTGTGTGTGTGTGTGTGTGTGTGTGTGTGTGTGTGAGTGTGTACGTACGTGCACACATGATTACCATGGATTGTATACAGTCCATTTTACTCTGTGTGTGTGTGTGTGTGAGTGTGTGTGTGTGTGTGTGTGTGTGTGTGTGTGTGTGTGTGTGTGTGCGCGCGCACGCTGCTTGCTTACAAGTCAGTGTACCTTTGTTCCGCCATGGCTTAGCAACTGTGGTATAGCATATCTATATGGATTAACCTACGCGCAATACAACGTAAACGGAACAGCAGCCCCACTCAAAACAAACAAATACGCAAAGAAAACAAAACTATAATTTAACAGCATCAAAATGCATGCATACACGCAAGAAGGCAGAAAACAAAACCCAACAAGAAAAGAAACAAGCAGAACAGAACAAAATATAGAAATTCTTTGTTTCTTCCACCCGTCACGAGCAGACTTCCGTACTAGGCTTAACGTCCATGTACACGTAACATGTCACGTGACTTATTCTTGGATTTTTTTTTGGTGGTGGGGGGGGGGGGGGGGGGGGGGGGGGGGACGATCTATTCGAACGGCAATTCCGGCTTCTGCCATGTTTGGCCCTTATCCCCAAGCACATGATTATTGAAATAGAATCTTAAATGAAACAGGGAACAGTAAACAACAAACATGTAGGGTACTCTTGCTCACGCACACACACACACACACACACACACACACACACACACACACACACACACACACACACACACACACATACACGCGTACACGTACACGTACACACACACACACACACACACACACACACACACACACACACACACACAGGGCGCACATGCCCTTAAACCCTCATGACGTTCCCTCATCCTTTCCACCACCACCCCCCCTTCTCTCTGTGTCTGTCTGTCTGTCTGTCTGTCTTCTTTTTTTTCCCTCTGAAATATGTGGAAGTGTGTGCGACTGTACACGTAGGTACAAGCTCAAGTGCCAAATGGATGACGTTTCCTAGGCCAGCTAAAATTCCTTTTGTGACAGTCTTCGCAAACTAATAAGTGTTGGCGTCTTTGGACAACCTACAACAACAGAAAATCTTCGTACTTTAAACTGCTGACAGATAGTTGACACAGCTTTTAAAATCCCAGGTGCTGACGAAGTAGGCGTACGGCAAAACGACAAAAACAGGGTATCAGTGGCATCGGAAGATATTTAGAAGGATGGGGGGGGGGGGGGGGGGGGGGGGGGGGGGGGGGTGACAGTGTGGGCTGACCTAACAAAGACATCACTGCAGTCATCCAAATCTTCTTAAAAACGGGGAGGGGAGCTTGGGGTAGGGAATTCATCTAAATGTTCGTAAAAACGGAAAAAAAGGGGGGGGGGAGGTGGGAGGGGATGGAAGGGGGGGGGGGGGGGGGGGGGGGGGGCAAAAGTATTTGCCTCGGCAAATGGAGTCAGAACCAAGGTTAACTCTTGAGGGAAAAAGTTCCTCCAGCAATAAAACGGCCCGGCGGAGTTTTCGAACAAAACGACTTCCGTGATTAACAGGGCCACAAGTCCCGCGTTCAGCCAGCTGCACTGTTCCAGCCCTTGTGAAACTATCCGAAAGGGGCTGGGAGGTCGTTGGTTCGAATCCCATCAGAAGTCATGTGGGTTTTTCTGCCCCGAACCGGCTCCTACCCAGAGTTGAGTTTGCTGCGGACTCAGTTGGGAAGACTGGGACCACACAGTCGAGTTTCATCCACTTAATGGATGCGTTTCTGAGAGTGTTGCTCAAATTCCTGACCAACACTGCAGGTGCCTGTATCTCTCGGGCCTGGTTGACGCCGGGATATATTATGAAAGGAAGCGTAGAGTACAGCCCTGTCATGTAGTCTCAGACCGAAATGGAAATCCGTAGCATCATCTTAATCATCCTCATTCTCATCGATCAGCATAAAAAAAAAATGTCTCAAATTCTGTGGCCCTTCATGCCCTGCTCTCATGGTGACCTCAATTTCGATGCCTCTCCACGTCTGTTGGCCTTGGTTTGGTTCCGTCGGGGTCACCGGTATCGGCGAGTCCATGGGGCTGTCGTTGGACGGACGTGGTGGCGCCCCTCCGGGGGGAGAGCTCACTCACGCCGGCTCCGCGACTAGCAATTATTGTCGTCAGTAGGGGGCTTAGTAGGTGGTGTCCCTGCGTATGTTAGATCAGAACAGGCGCCACTGAACACCACCGAAGTGACTCGGCAGCAGTGCAGTGTCTCCTCCGGTGGGTTTGCCTCTTGACGACTTGACATTGACTGCTCACAGAGTTTAATTCCTCGAATAAAAAAGACCGATGTTGGGTTGCGATACTCTTGGTGTGGGTGTACGGATAGAGGAACCGGAAGAAACAGAGTGGGAGGTGTACCATGGAGATAAAAATAGTAGAAGGGTATGGGGGAGGAGGGGGGGGGGGGGGGGGAGGGGGGGAGAGAAAAAAACAATCCATGCACCATTAAGTGGAAATGATTTGTTTTTTTTTCTGACTTGATGTTTAACGTAAATTCATGTCAGAAAATGTTTTCAGAATTCAAGAACATACTGCATTTTTATACTATCGAAACATATATATATATATATATATATATATATATATATATATGTGTGTGTGTGTGTGTTGTGTGTGTGTGTGTGTGTGTGTGTGTGTGTGTGTGTGTTTTATCCACATGAATCTATCCATTTTATTGTTGGTTTTAAGGAGTGGTTTTGCTGTAAGCCTTCACGAAGGGTAGAAGCTGGTCTTATAATATGGACCCTAAAGCAGCTATAATGAATTTCTGATAGTAATGACCTTCTGTGGTCTGGACACAATGTATTCTCTCTCTCTCTCTCTCTCTCTCTCTCTCTCTCTCTCTCCCCCCCCCCCCCCCCCCCCCCCCCCCTCTCGTGAACGTGGGAGGAAAAATCGTTGGGTGAGAGACAAAAAAAGTCTGAATGAGCTGTACAGGTGCCGTGTTGTTTGTAAAGCGAAGAAGATTGCGTGTGACCAGACCCACGTTCTTGCAAATCAGTATGACCTTCTTCAGTCAGGACGAAGATATCGATCGGTTAAATGCAGAAGTGTCAGATTTAAACAAAGTTTTATTCCCCTGTCCATTGATTTTATGAACCAAGGAGATGTTTAATTGAAATCCAAATTCCTTTATATGAATGTATGTCATATGTGAGAAAATGGGTAACGTGACAAAATTATTGTTTATTTGCTGTGAATGTGTGCGACCACAAATTATTTTCTCAATTGAGATAATAAAGTTTACTTGACTTGACTTGACTTGACTTGACTCTCTCTCTCTCGTACGTGGTGGCACAGGCACATGCGTTCTTCATGTACTGTATAGTTGTGACAAATGTCTTTTTTTTTTTACTTGAGGGAGAGGGGGGGGGGGGCATTTTTTTTTCAATAATGTTTATTTTCTTTAAAAATGAAATATGTACATAGGACGTACGTTCTTCAAACAGAGTCATCGTGGAATGCACAGTAAAAGTAAGGGAAGAGGTAGACGGGCGACTAGTCGAATGTTCCCTGGTGGTGAAAATAGAGAGGGACAACACGGTCGAGGATGGGATGGCATAGAAAGATCGTGGTAGGGACTGGAAGGATTAGACTGGTATACCTTCAGAAATCTGAGCCCAATATGTGTCATCGAAATCTCGGATCAAAGCACGGTTGTTATTATGACCCAGCCATCCAGAAAGGTTGTTGGTTCGTCAAGGAAACTCTAAAGTTCACTGTGCGTAGGCTTGCGTGCAGTTGTAGTTCTCTCTCTCTCTCTCTCTGTCTCTGTCTCTGTCTCTCTCTCTCTCTCTCTCTCTCTCTCTCTCTCTCTCTCCTCGCTCGCTCGCTTGCTGTCTCTCACACACAGTTCACTTTGCATAGGCTTGTGAAGTTATAATTTACGCTCTCTCTCTCTCTCTCTCTCTCTCTCTTGTCTGTCTGTCTCTGTCTGTCTGTCTGCCTGTTTGTCCGTCAGTCTGTGTGCCTGTCTGTCTGTCTCTTTCTATCTCGCTGACTGTCTCTGTCTCCCTCTCTCAGTCTCTTGCTGACTATCTGTCAGACCATCTGTTTGTCTTCTGTCTGTCTGTCTCTCTTTCTCTCTCTCTCTCTCTCTCTCTCTCTCTCTCTCTCTCTCTCTGTATGGTCTGTCTGTCTGTCTGTCTCTGTCACTGTCTCTCTGTCTGTCTGTGTCTGTCTCTCTTGCTGGCTGGCTGTCTGACCATCTGTTTGTCTATCTGTCTCTTTCTCTCTGTCTGTCTGCCTGTCTCATTCTCTCTCTCTTTCTCTCTTGCTGTCCGTCTGTCTGACCATCTGTTGTTGTCAGTCTGTCTGTCTGTCTGTCTGTCTCTCCCTGGTCTGCCTGCCTGCCTGCCTGCCTGCCTGTCTGTCTGTCTGTCTGTCTGTCTGTCTGTCTCTCTCTCTCTCTCTCTCTCTCTCTCTCTCTCTCTCTCTCTCTCTCGCTCTCTGGCGTGTTCTTCTCCCCCATTTCTACCCGTACTTAATCTTGCCAGAGGACAGTTCTGACTTTTTCAGTCATGCCCCTCCCCCTCCGTGCCACATCCCTTCCCCACCAGTTGTTCAGCCATAGGCTATTCAGTGCGTGACCCAACGTACTCAAAAACTCCGGGCCTCCAATGGGCCACTTAGCCGGGCGTTAGCATCAGTTTATTAGATCATGAAACTCTGAAATAGAAGGTGGCCACAGAAGTGACAGCATTTGGCAGGTAAGTAAGGTAAGGCAATGTTGCTTATAGCCCCAGCCGACCGCAAAGAGTCATATCAGGGTTGTCACCACGTTGAAGTCGACTCACAAGTCATCGAAACAACGTTGAAGTCGAAAACAAAGAAAACCCCCCCCCCCCCCCCCCCCCCCCCCCCCCCCCCCCCCCCCCCAGCAGCAGCACACCATTCACACATCCCTTTAAAATGCAACTTCTGAAAACAAACCATAAAGTTTGTTAAAAATCTTTCTTCCGTGAAATCTTAGAACAGGTGAAAAATGTTAATCTCTTTCAGAACTTCAAAGATCACGTCTGGTGGGACATCTCTGAGCAAGGTTTCATGGAGTCTGCAGTAAAGTGTTTATGTCTCACATCGCAAGTCCCAACACCGTAAAGGAACATGTTTCAATGTGAGTGGAACATGATATGGAATGCACCACGGAGCTTCTTCACCTTTTAAGAGATAAGAATGGGTATAAAACCAGTGACCTGTATGCGAACGGCACAAGACCGTTTCGTCTTTACGGCCGCCTTGGGAACATGGTAAAAAAACTCTTCCAGCATTTGGGAAGGAAGGTAAGTACAACTATAAACTACAAACCATGGTCTTGATGGGAATCAGATCATATCACATTGGGTTTTATAGCCGTGCTAACCACAAAAGTTGGGGTCACAGGGTTGACGAGGGAGCTAAAGTTGTGTCGATTGTGTGCGATGAGGCAGTTTGAGAACAGTCTCTCTCTCTCTCTCTCTCTCTCTCTCTCTCTCTCTCTCTCTCTCTCTCTCTCCACACACACACACACACACACACATATATCTATCTATCTATCTATCTATCTATCTATATATATATATAAGAGTAGGAATTTCCCTCCCTCCCTCTCTCTCTCTTTCTGTGCCTCATTGTGCGCGCGCGCGCGTGTGTGTGTGCGTGCGTGCGCGAGCGCGTGTGTGTGAGTGAGTCTATCTGTCTGACCGTCTGTATCTGTCTTTGTCTCTCTGTCAGTCTTAGTCACTGTCCGTCTATTTATCTGTCTGTCTGTCTGCCCCTCTCTCTCTCTCTCTCTCTCTCTCTCTCTATCATATATATATATATATATACTGATGAAAGAACAATTCTTCTGTAACCCTGTACAATCAAATAGCTGTTACAATTTAAAACGCACACGCACACACACACACACACACACACACACACACACACACACACACACACACACACACACACACACACACACAACGCGTTTCGACCTCTGTGGTCTTCTTCAGGCAAGACAAACTAAAGACATTCAAGACAATGAAAACGAAGAGCTTCTTCAGGAAAGACAAATAACATTTAAAAACAGTGAAAACGAAGGGGAAAAAAAAGTTAGTTCTTCGTTTTCCATGTCTTAAATGTTGTTTTGTCTTGCCTTGAAAAAGACCAAAGAGGTCAAAATGCGTCCTGCTTTGTCTCGTAGTTTATTAGTCTTTTTCGTTCGGCGGAACAGTAAATCTCCTTTCAAGCTTGCTTCCATTTCTGACTGCAGTCATCTCACTTTGACACTAACTTTGATTCACACTGACTGCTACCCTTCATTAGTTTTGCATTTCGTTTTACGTTATCGATTTTAGGTGTGTTGTTCGTTTTTCGTCTTCATTGTCTTGAATACGCCTTGGCTTAAGGCTGAGTCAGGCCAGTTGACATAGGCTAGAACACCAAGCTATATCAAAATGTTGTTATGCTCTGCATAGTTATGCAGGGATTGTCTTCAGTTGTGACAAGCGCCTAGCATAACGTTATCAGTCTCCAAAATCCCGCGAAGTCGGAGTGTGGCTGCCCACGTGTCGGGGTAATCAAAAATGTTCACACACGTAATGTTCTCACCCCCAGCTGATGCATTTGTACCATAGTGTTCAAATACTTCGGCTGTTTGGATGATCCCTGGAGTCTTTTAGCCAGGGTACGACAACAACAACAACAACATGTCTTGAATGTTGTTTGCCTTGTCTGAAAAAAAAAGACCAAACAGTCGAAAGGCGCCGTGTCTCTTTCGTTCGGCGGAACTGTAAATCTTCTTGTAAGTGTGTTTCACTTGCGGCCTGCAGTCAACTCGCTTTGAGACCAGCCTGTAGGTGGGTTTGGGTTGAAAATGATACGGGGGTCGAGGGTGGGGGGGTGGGGGTGTGGGAGGGGGGGGGGGGGGACATTGCGGCAGGTGAATAGTGGTGAAGAGGGGTAGGAGTTGCGGGGAGAAAAGGAGTATTTCTTTGAAGGGAAAGTGTTACCTTTCTGATCTTTATCCCGCAAGGACAACGTCTTCTTATTTGCTGTAAAGGAAAAGTATTACATTTTCTTGGTTTTGTTCTATCTTCAACGCGCTACTTCACTATTACTCTAGTCTTCACTGACCTGTGATCAAGACTTGTCGGGTAGGCCACCCCTCATAAGTCATAAGTCATAAGCGCGTTGAAGATAGAACAAAACCAAGAAAATGAGATGCAGTAATTTCTTCATGGCCAAAGTCGTCAGACTATCGAAAAGTATTACCATTCTGACCTTTGTCCCCAAAAGACAACGTTTCTCTTATTTGCTGTGCAATAAGTGCAATAAAACAACTGAAAATGATTCTCCCATGGGGGGTAGAAAAATAATCACTTCTGGTACGTACATAAACAAGCATTTTGCCCAAATATGCTGTAGCACCACTTCCCTGATATTGAAAGAGAGGAGAGGGAAAATCGCCCTAGAATTACAACTAATGATAGTAAAAAGGCTGATAAAGGAAAACATACGTGTGCCAGCCAGGGTTTAGTAGAGGACGAGGCGTTGATCGTCTACAAATGTGGTCAGTGTGTGTGTGTGTGTGTGTGTGTGTGTGTGTGTGTGTGTGTGTGTGTGTGTGTGTGTGTGTGTGTTTTATTTGTCTGGCAGCATTTCATGTGGTAAAGTCGAGTGGCGATTGGGAGGAGTTACCGTCTGTTAGGGTTCCATGTAGGCTACAAGCCTGAATACTGCGCATGCGTCACCGAATGTGAAGCAACTTTCCCCCGGTTTAGATAGTTGTAATTACCGACGTAAGAAAGGTATTTAGAGGAGGAGAGAAAAAAAACAACAACAGGGTATGCATTTTAAAGGCCACATTGGTAAGTTTTATTCTAGTATAACGTCCTCACCCACCAAAAGTAATCATAATCATGGCAGGCAGACTATGTAAGGAGAATGGAGATAGCGTACCCATCTGCCATGGAGATAGCGTACCCATCTGCCACTTCACTGATAGCAAACCACCGAATCGCCAACACGTATAGATGGTCACCGAAAACGACCATTGTTTTCTGCCAGGCGCCAGCGAGATTCGAACACGTAACGTATCACGACGAACTCGACGCTCTACCACTGCGGCAAGACAGGTTGACCTCAGTCTGAGAGCTTAAATAATTGAAGATAAACTAGACTGGCCTTCCTGTGAGGGATTCGACCTAACGACTGGTTGCCGAGCCAATGGCTTGTTTTGGCTCGCTGGCTGTATACGTCGTCCTGCGTCGTCAAGGCGGGTCATATCGATTCCTTTCACATGATCGTTTCCCTGTGTTGTTTGCAGGTTTCTTTTTATTGTGACAACAACAACAACAACAATACAAACAGGAGCACAACAGCAGCAACCCTCAAACAACTATGCTGTTATCTTAGGTGGGAAAAATAGAGAATAAAAGCGAAAATGCTGTATTAATTTGAACACGGCATTGGTTCGTTTAAAAAAAACAAACCAAACCAACCAACCAACCAACCAACCAACCAAACAAAAAGAAAAAAACAAAAAAAAAAACAAAAAAACAAACAAACAAAAACAACAAATCGAAGTAAGCTCCACACAGGTACATATACCCCCCCCCCCCCCCCCCCCCCCCCCCCCCCCCACTCTCCTTTTTTTTTTTTTCTCTCGTCCATTCCTTCACATTTGGATACTTTAAGAGATGAAGGGCTCTATTCAGTAGAACCAATCGCGAAATAATCTACAGAATTCAGCGGATCAAGTCGTCCAACATGTGTGTCAATCAATGAGTATAGTTAAAAGAGGTATTGATGAAAAACAATGTTAGAACAATCTAGTTTCTGATTCAGTTTATTTCTGCTGTAAATCCACGTATTCTTCGATTAAAACATTAAAAATAACGAAGCAAAAGATTTGAGGGCTAGGGTTTAGAAAGGAAATCTTTTGTGATTATGTACGACGTACAACGATTCTTTTCCCGCGCATCACTGATGAATACTGTTCCCTGGTTGGTGGACGGGCTGGTCGGAATTCTCACTCATATATCAGTCTGTTTACCTCTTTTTCCTTCACTGTGTGCGTTTGGTGTGTAAGTGTATTTTGGCACGTAGACAACCAGCTGAGATGACAATGGCGTCAATCAGGTTAGAATTCCTTTCGTGAACAGATAGCATCTTTTAGATTGTTGAGTCTGGCAAACCTTACCTTCTCTTATTCATGCCATGATATTTAAACTTGATCATGATATGGGGTAAAGGAGGTAGCATCATGTGTAAACTTCGTAAACTAAACGATCAATCTGACAGGTGAAAAAAAAAGTATTTGCGCAGATATAATCTGTTTTGCTGTATGGGGTCTGTGTAAAGCTTCCTCTATATCAGAACGTGCTCAACCATTTTCGCTGATGAATACTTATGTGTCAGTACAATGCAAACATCAATCAAATTTATCTGTTGTTAATGAGGTTTTCTGTAAGTGTCGATTCCACTATTCGTGTCATTCAAGTCAATTGCTGACATTCACTCGATTGGAAATACATGCACTCGCTTTCAAGGGGGAGTTGGCGAAATGCTGTTAAATTCATATATATATATAAAAACGAAACGAAACGAAACGAAGCAAAACAAAAAACCCACTGGGCGTCTAAAGTTTGTGATGAATGTTTGGAAAAAATCAAGAGAAGGGATGGATGGTTCCTTTAGTCAAACTATTTTGATACAGGTCGATAAATTGTCGGTTGCAGAATTGAATTTTTCAGTAAACAGTTGCGGTCTACTTTCAGACTACCGCAGATTCAAACGGCCACATGACAGGCGTGTGAGAAGTGCATTGACAGGATCTGGTTTAGTTACATCATACACAGCAGCATGCAGTTTCAGATGTGGAAACTGCGACAGAAATTCAATGAAGTATCTATTGCGTAAAACTGTATATGAATCTGAAGTTGGCTTTGTATCTTTCTGCCCTGCCCTTGAGGAATTTGCTTATTAACAAATACGTACTATAGTAATCCTCGTCGCTTTAAACTGACATTACGTCAGGCTGCTAAGAATGAAGCCATCATGATCCTTTTCTTTTAAATTTTCTTACGCAGTGTATGCAAAAGGGTGGGATATTTAATAGCTTCAATGAATGATGGCCTCACCCCCCTGTGTTGCATTAACGATGACCGATTTTACCATCGCATTTAATGTCGTTTATGGCCCAGCCGACCGCGGAAGGCCATATATCAAAACTGTTACCATATCAAAAGAGATTTCCTTAACTTACGCCAGAAAAAAAGATTCATACCAAACATCTAAAACAACAACTTCTCCTGGATCTCGTTTCTACAAAATCTTCGGATCCAGTGAAGAATATTCAGCTTTTCAAGACACCTAAAATTCTTATCTGGTGGAACCTCTCCGAACAAGGTACTAAGGAGACTGCCGTAATGTGCGAAATAGTAACATCGTGTGCATTCCGACGTAAACACGAATAGATTTTACAGTGAGTGACTAATCACATATATGCACCATAGAGCCCTCTGACAAGTGATTGATCAACTAAGTCATTTTGGGTGGTCACTAGTGATTGATCAACTATGTCATAGAGTGGTCACTAATGATTAATCAACTAAGTCATTTTGGGTGGTCAGTAGCGATTGATCAACTAAGTCATTTTTTGGTAGTCACTAGCGATTGATCAACTAAGTCATTTTTGGTGGTCACTAGTGATTGATCAACGAAGTCATTTTTGGTGGTCATTAGTGACCGATCAACTAACTTGTCTTTGGGGAACACATAAACTGTAACATAACTTTGTGAAGATGTGTCAGATGTCTCCTTCTAGCTAAATGGATTTGGTTGCGTTCCTTCTCACTCTTTCATGTGAGAAGTACCCTGAAGAATCCTGGATATATCACCTGAGGGACACACCACCACAGCAGGGATACCAACTGGGAAACACTGCTCCAATTATGCTGCAGAAGTTCAGGCCCTCATGCAGGCAGCCTCCATGATTCATGATTCACAGAGCGACTGCACCCAAGTTGTCTTCCTCTCTGACGCGCTGTCCGTCCTGGGAGGCCCTTGCAGGAGACAAACTTCCTCGTCTAATGGAGAAACTCCAGGAACTCGCAAAAGTAGACGAGTAGTCCTGCAATGGGTACCTGCCCACTGCGGAGTCCCAGGGAACGAGGCAGCCGATCAGCTCGCCAAAACCGGAGCCAGAGGAAGACACAACCATACAACAGCGTCAGCTTTGCAGAGAAGAAGACCCTTGTGAAGGCTCTGATGCGACCACAACCCACAAGGGATGCCTTCCATCTTCTGGAGAGACAGGAGCAGGTGGTCATTATGAGACTTAGAACTGGCCACTGCCGACTCAATGACCACCTGCATAGGAAGCTGAAGCTGGCGCCTTCCTCCTCCTGCTCCTGTGGTCTTGAAGACCAAACACCAGAACACATCTTACAGACCTGTCCCCTTCAAGGGACTGAGAGAAACTGTGTGGCCAACGCCGACTCCGCTGCACACGAAGCTCCACGGCTGCCGACAAGACCTGGAGAAAACGGCTTTATTTATCAACGAGGCTGGGGGCTGACGCTGTGAATGTGTGTGTGTGTGTGTGTGTGTGTGTGTGTGTGTGTGTGAGTGCGCGTGCGCGCGTGTTTGTGTATGCGTGTGTGTGTGTATTCGTGCGCACGCAAACGCGTGCGTGTGTGCATGTGTATGTGTGTCAGCGCGCGCGCACGTGCGTGTGTGTATGTGTGTGCATCTCTATCGTAATAAGGACTTATCCGTTAAACACACTGAATCAGTACGCTGTCTTGGGTCCTGACGAGGTACCTAAGTGAATACAATGTTCCAGGAAGTGTCTGTTTACTTTTCTTTCTTCTTTTTTTTTTTTAATTTAGAGTAGGCACTTAGAAATTCTAGAATTTTTTCGACGAAAGAAAAGCTAGACTCGAAATGTTTTTCTCCTTCACAGCGATAAAAGTATGTTAACTTGATAAAATGTTACTCCTCACAAGGCAAACAGAATCTCTCTCTCTCTCTCTCTCTCTCTCTCTCTCTCTCTCTCTCTCTCTCTCTCTCTCTGTCTGTCTGTCTCTGTCTGTCTGTCTGTCTGTCTGTCTGTCCTCTCTCTCTCTCTCTCTCTCTCTCTCTCTCTCTCTCTCTCTGTCTCTGTCTTTCTCTCTCTGACTCAGACTTTGATTATCACCGGAACCCTGAAGAGTTTGTAGGCACAACAGGATACTAACATGGATTACCAGACATTCAGACAGATTATATTTTGTAACTTGAATCATGATTTCACAATGACCGACACATGGAACCTATTCGTGTGCTTCCATAGCAGTGCAGTCATGCACAGTGTTCGCAATATGGATTTGTAGATTGTCGTTGCAGAGCATTTTACCTAGAAATGCTTTATGCAAGTTGAGGCGTGGTATATCATGAGACTGCTGTTCGTGTTTGCTATAGCTCTGTAGCTTGCACCAGGTACACAGCTGTCCAGAAAATGAGTTTTATGTCCGACTACACACCATGTGCTGAGCACTATCTGTCTCATTTCTCAGTATTCTTGTTTTTACCTGTTTCTGTGTGTAGTAGATCGTAAGCCCTGACGCGAAATCTGCTGAGTCAAATCTTAAGTTGTACGGAAAGTAGTACGTGTGTGTGTGTGTGTGTGTGTGTGTGTGTGTGTGTGTGTGTGTGTGTGTGTGTGTGTGTGTGTGCGCGCGTGCGTGCGTGCGTGCGTGCGCGTGTGCGTGTGTGCATGTGTGTGTGTGTGTGTGTGTGTGTGTGTTCACACCCTTCCAGTTCCAGCCTATCATTGTCCGAACGCTAATCACATTTATGCCTGCTGCCTCCACAGACAACTCCACCGATGCAGAAAGGAAGCGCATCCATCTGGAACCAAAGCATGGCCCCCAGTCTGCAATGATAGCTGCAGACCCGGCCTACTTTCACGCAGAGCTCGCCAGCTAAGCTGAAGGTAAGCCTGGACGGATGGGGAAGGGGTGGGGGGGAGAGGGGGGGGGGGGGGGAGGAGGGGGAGGGGAGGGATGGTTCAGGGCCGCTGTCTTTTGATGTCTGCCATGTGGAATCAGTCAGGTGTGGCGATCGAGAGATGATGGCCTTGCCGGGATTGGGTTTCACCACTGACTGCGCAGGCCGAACTGTGCTGCGGATAAGTGGCTGGCTGGCAGTGTGTACCTCGGTCTGTCTGTGCTGGGTGGTCGAACTGAGTCGGACACTCGAACTGTCTGTCTGTCTGCCTCTCTGTCTGTCTGTCTGTCTGTCTGTCTGTCTGTCTGTCTGTCTCTCTCTCTCTCTCTCTCTCTCTCTCTCTCTCTCTCTCTCTCTCTCTCTCTCTCTGTGTACACACGTATGTCCGAACAGAGATGACCTGTGAGAAGATATACCGACAGCCCACTACAAACTCTGATCAGAAAACATTTGTGGTAGTGCTTTGCTTCTGTCGTGGGACATGATACAAACACAATATTATGACATTGTGGACACGAAGTAGCTTAACAATCCAAAGATAAGGCATGCAATTTTTTTTTTTTTTAACGAGTAATCTTCAGATAGTCTAAAAGGAAAATAAAGTAAAGTAATGGCCTTTAGTGCTTCTCTCAACCTCCCCAGCATGGCACACCAAAGAAAAGGTCTGTTCTGTGGGCAATTCCTCTCTGAAAAGGCCCAACATGGCGCCAGCTACTGTTTTCTTGCCCTCTGTTCTGTGTACGGCCCCACTATGGCAAGTGAAAGAACATTTCTCTTCGGTTGGCTCTTACCTCTACGGCCCCAACACGGCACATGAAAAACGTGTACGCTCTTCACTCGGTGGCCCCAAAATGGCACACACACACACACACACACACACACACACACACACACACACAGTCTTAGACCGTTTTCATTTCAAATTCATAGGAAATCTCAATATTTCTCGTCAGTGCTGTTGTTGTTGTTGTTGGTCACACAGAATATACTATTTACTGACAAATGTATTGCCGTAGATCATATTAGTGCCGAGCGCAAAAAGAAGCAAGGGGAAATCACTGCTATCGCGGATTACGTGAAAGCAGACGATACTCGGACACCGCTCAAAAGGATTCCTTGCAAGACAGCAGAAGGTAAACGGGGTCAGCTCTTATCAAAAAGAAACCAATTTATTTTGAAATGGATACGGGGTGAAGTAGAAGAGATGTCACACTATTGGTAAACATAAGATGTGATTGCCAACCTTGGAATGGATTTCAGTTAGTTACATTTTGACATTGATGGTGGTCGCCTTGTCATGTACTGCAGCTAATGGTAGCAAAGTTAATTCTGATGGCTCCATACTGTCGACACTCAATACTTCAAGGATGCCTTCTCTCCATCATGTTTTGTTCCTGTCATAGACTAGTCTGAATTTAAACAGAATATTCCCAGAGTGTTCAAGTTTTTCAGATGGCAAATGGGACAAACGGGTTCGCATTTTCACTAAATTAGCCTGACGGAAAGAAGCAATAAGGGGCTTTAAACAGGAGTCCCAGAACTTAAGGACTGACCACGATGGTAAGACGCAAAACCTGATAGTATTGTGGGAAAATACTATTCCCCCGAACCATTGGGAAAAAAAGTGCCAGTTTCAGCTGTTCTCAAATACAGCATTTGTTTAAAAGGTATTTCCCGTGAGTAACCATATGCCGCATATTTCTAACATTTTCAGATAAAGTGTAAAAATTTCATACGTTCTGAAAGACAGCATTTATGGCATTTTCCTGAACAGACTGCAGGTCTGGCATCGTTTGCTTTGAAAGTAATTTGCTCAGTGGAAAAGGTATAATTATTATCCAAGGGGAGTGCAGTAAGCTGAAAAGACTAGTACATATGGTGTTATGAGATGTACTTCAAGAAAGCCGAGCACAAAGGTTTCATGTATTACCGATGAACAGGTTTGAATGAACGGGCGGTCTTGAAGTTGAGAGGTCCCCTAATGAAAACTCGTTAAACAGCTTCCCTTTGAAAAGTAGCTTCTTCTACAAAACCCCATACCGAATTAGTTTGAAAGATGAATTAAACTGTTTTGATGCATATTTAAAATGCCTTCTAATTGAAAAAAACATAGCTTTTTAAGGAGAAAAGAACGGCGGCCAGAAGCCATGTGTGAAAAGTGAGTGTGGATAACAACGGGCTCTTAAAATTCAGGTTTTTCAGTGAATGACCGCAAACACTGCGTCTCGTCGTTGGAGTATTTTGGACTATAACGATGATAGTGGCGAGAGCACACACACACACACACACACACACACACACACACACACAAACTCTCTCTCTCTCTCTCTCTCTCTCTCTCACACACACACACACACACACACACACACACACACACACACACACACACACACACACACACACACACAATTCGGTTTCGTCTAATATCACGATTAGTGGAAAGACGTTAAATGAATCACACACACACACACACACACACACACACACACACATATGAATGTCATAAGCAATGTTCAGTGAGTCTGAGGCCATCAAATGCTGAACTAACGAGTGCGTTCACATGGAAGCAGCCGGACGGGCCTATGGGAGTTGGAGGACGGGGAGGGGAGGGGGGGGGGGGGGGGGGGGGGGGGGGGAGGGGGGGGGGGGAAAGAAGGAGGGGGGGGGGGGGGGGGGGTAAGAAGCTTAACAAGTCACGTTCAATTAATAGCAACAACCAGAACCGTGGAGACCTTTCACGCACGTGCTGGGCACCAAATATAACTTCTCCCATCACTACCTTTTCCCTCCTCTTCTTCTTGTCCCATTTCACTGCCACTCACCCCACCCTCTATTCCCGCCTCCTTCCCTTCCTTCCTTCTCTACCACCTCTCCTAATCCTTCTGTCTGCGCCCAGTCATTACTTGGGTGGGCGCCTCTCCCCTGTCCACCCGGGGTGTCTGATTGAGCGAGCTTTTCTTGTGAAAAGGTTGGAAGATTTTTTCTTTTTTTTTTCTTCTTTCTTTCTTTCTTTCTTTCTTTCTTTTCTTTTCTTTTTCTTTCTCTTCTCTTGCTTTCCCTTTCTTTTTTTTTTTTTTTTTTTGCTGCGGCACTTTTTTAGTTCGACACCGCGACCTGCCGACCTTTGACAGGTTTCGCTTACGTGCCGATGGGAGATTTTCTTTTTCTTTTTCTGGATGATCGATTTGGGTAGTTCGGTGCATTGATTTTTTTTTTCTTCTCTCCTTTGTCACGTTTTATTGCCACCTTCCTTGCTCCTTCCTTCCTTTCTTCTTCCACTCGTCTTCCTTTCCCCTGACAGTCTTCATAACCTTCCTCTGCATCCCCTTCTCTTCAGTCCCCCCGTCCCTTTCTTTTTCTTTTTTTAAAAAATCCTTTTCATTTCGCAGCCCCCCCCCCCCCCCCCCCCCCCCCCCCCCACCCCAATTAATAATAATAATGAATACTTATATAGCGCCTGTTCTCGGCTAGATACCAAGCTCTAAGCGCTTTACAATCAACACTCGTGTACACAACGGGCTGCCTACCTCGGTAGTGCCAACTGAAGAGCTGTCAGCTGGCGCTTTATTCAGTCGTTTCCCGTGTCATACAGTCAATATCGTACACTCAGTATCCTTACTTCCTTCATTCTTTCAATTTCTCACGCAGGGTGCATGCTATGTGTAACGTGTCATCCATACCAACGGCCAAACTGGCCTTCTCTTCCGAAAGTTGGTGATGGGATTTTACGTGTGTGCAAGATGTTATATGTGCGTTCACACACGGAACCTCGGTTTATAGTCTCATTCGAAGGACTGTATGGGGAATGGAGTCAAAACCAATGTTAACTCCGAGGGAAAAATCCCCCTGTATCGAAATTCGAACCCGTAACTTCAGGATCACGAGTCCGGCGGTCTACCAACTGAGCTATTCCGGTCCCCGGTCCTTTTCCCTAGCGATTCCTGCTCCGTCCTCTTTCTCTTCTTCTAACCTTGTTTTTCTTTTTTTGTCTCTTTGTTCTTCGAAAACAAAATTGAGACACAGAAACCACTGTCAAGAATCTGAGAGGAGTGTGGACAGTGTGTCAACGGAGGTATCAGTGACCGATCGGGGGGGTGCGGTAGTGGGGAGGGTGGACAAAGGGGTTAAGCAGGAGTAGCGAGTGAGGGGAATGCCGTTGACAGTTCTTCTGCCTACTTCCAATGACCGTATATGGATGGACAGTATACAACGCAGACTTCGGTGCGGGAATACATGTAAAGTCACGCACGACCAGCCTGCCTGCAAAGGTGGACATTCTGTCCTTGATGACCGTGTGACTGTCTTCACTGTCTCACTCCACCCCCTTCCTTCTCTGCGTTCTGCGTCAGATCCACTCTGCCTCTGAATGCTCGTATAAGAACAAATTCTTCTTTCTCTGCGTCGAAAAATAACACAGCCGTAAAACCTTCCTTTTTGCCAGCTTATTTCCATTTTCTGCCAGTTCATTCCTTTTTTTTTTCCCCCTATTTCTGTTTATCTTGGCGTACTCGTTTTCCTTGTAAGTTACAAAATGAATGTGTGCACGTGTGCAAGCACTTTGAATCATTCCTCTACACAAAAAAGCGAGACATAAGTAGCGTTATCATTATTGATATTATCAATCGATGGAGAAGCGAAAAGATAACTCGTCTGCCCCACACTGGAAGCGCAAGTTATCAATCAAGTGTTCCCTCTTTTTGTGAAATGAGGGTTTATACAATTAGGAGTGCATTATGGTTAGGATTAGGGTCAGGGTTAGACTAGGTAACGTTTAGGTCAAGTTAGGGTAGATTCATACTCCTTATACAGTCTTGAGTTAGAGAGTTCTCCAGTTCTTATTAAAGTTTCCACCTGTAACACGTAAACACGCTGCCGCCTGTGGACCGTGTACGATTCCTGCGATTGAACAAAGAACCGGTGGAACTACGCGACCCCAAAAAGGCATCAATCTGGGAATAACTTGTCCTGTTTTGAAGGGTCTCGGACCAAATAGGGCATTAACCTCGCCTTCCATTCAAGGTGTTGAACAGAGAGAAAGGGAGAGAGAGAGAGAGAGAGAGAGAGAGAGAGAGAGAGGGGGGGGGGGGGGGGGGGGGGGGGGGGGGGGAGGGGGAAGCGAGCGTGTGTTCGTGGAACGGAGTCGTATATAGCTATTTCTGTTGCTATGAGCGATAATATCAGACTCATCTATCCAGCTAACCATCCCCCCCCCTCCTCTCTCTCTCTCTCTCTCTCTCTCTCTCTCTCATCTCTCTTTTTCCCGCGCCCAGTCTGTCTTTGAATTGCCTATGTTGTGTTTCAAGTCGGCGTTCTTTGCTATAAAAAAAAAAGAAAAAAAAAAAAAAAAAAAGCTACCGACAAAACAAGAAAGATTACTCTTGTCCCCTGATGAGACAATTACAGGCTCGAAACTCAAAACGTGTTCTGCATACGGTAGAACATAAAGCGCACCGAATATGCAAAGAGACATCTCCCTAACAAAAAAAAAAAAAAAAAAAAAAAAGAAAAAAGAAAAAAAAAAAAAAGATGTGCCAGGCTTGCCTGTATACCCCGCAGCTCACACGTCCACACGACACCAATCGGAGAAATGAATGAATACAAGTTAACATGTATTATAACCTTTTGGTCTTTACGTCATACTTGTCAAACAGAATGACACAAGAGCAGAAATAAATGCAGGAAACTCAGATTTATTTATATGAAACGAAATCTTAATCGAGAGTGTGGCTCTGTCTGACAGTGTTCAAGATCAAAAGGCTGTGTTCGCAAAGGCTGTGTTCGTTCTTTTCCCTTGTAGTTCTTGTTTGTATGCGTTAGATCATGGTTATGCAGGCAAGTTTGGAACATTCTTTATCAGAGGATGCCTCATTGTATGTTCTGTGTGCTTTGTGTCTATATTTGTGCTAGATGACTTGGTACCGTACGTAATATTCGTTTGGAGATGAGGCAGTGCAGTTGTCTTATAATGGGAACAGGGGGTACTGGTCTTATTGGATATTTACTGTTCACTGTACCTTTCCTCATTTAAGATTTCCTTTCAGGTTGCTAGTTACGCTTAGTCCTTTTGCAGGGCAAAGAACAGTTGAAATGTCAGTTTAGTTTTGATATTGTGTGGAAAAGTGCAAAAATGTAGGAAATGTAAGGTTATTTCTGTCAGAACTGAAACAAATACTTGGGAACTGCGTTAGGCAAGATTGGCGCGTTGCACTGGAATCTCTCTCTCTCTCTCTCTCTCTCTCTCTCTCTCTCTCTCTCTCTCTCTCTCTCTCTCTCTCTCAAGTTTATTCTATTTCTAATAAATCATTTCCACACAAATCGTATTTGCATCAACTTCAGAATATCTACGTACGTAGATATTTGGCTGTATTCTGTTTCGGGATATCAGCTATAAACTGCAGTTATTTACAATATGCACCATGTTTAGATATTGACCATAAGTATTTTATTGTAAACCATTCAAAACTTAGTTGCATATCCAATTCATCTTTCGGAAAGAATGTATTGCTGAGTAACTTTAAAACGAGTGCGTTTTTTTTGTGTTAGATACTTTTTTTTTCATTCGAGTTGTTGGCCAGAAGCGTAACAGCTATACATTTTGTTTTAACTGTAACTTAACCCTGTCAGTCAGTCAGTCTGTCCGTCTATCTCTCTGTCTGTCCCTTTGTCTGTTTCTCTCCGTCTATCTGTCCGTCTGTCTGTCTGTCTGTCTCTGTCTGTCTGTCTTTCTGTCTCTTTTTCACTCTCTCTCACTCTTCCTTCTGTGTGTGTGTGTGTGTGTGTGTGTGTGTGTGTGTGTGTGTGTGTGTGTGTGTGTGTGTGTGTGTGTGGAGAGTGTGTGTGAGTGAGAGAGAGAGAGAGAGAGAGAGAGAGAGAGTATTCCAAATTAACTTGTCTCCACTGTCACTACTTTCAGAACCACCAGGGTCATCCACCTCAATAAGACCTCTACAAACATCACCCGCACACAAAATATCATCCCCGTCTCCAGTAGCCAGCATACACACACTGCATTGGAATCCTCTGGTTTGTGTGTGAAGACTCTGGTCATACAACAGTCGTGCAGCTGATCGCTGTCGGCTTACAAACATCAGTCAGCACTCAACTTGGCTGAGGAACTATCTACTGGCAATGTAAGAACATTGATCTCGTTTCTAACTTGAAACTGTTATTGGATGAGGCGGGCAGTTCATGAGCAACTGCAGTCTGGGCGTGCCAAAAACCGTTACAGAGGAAACTGGCTCAACATTGTGATCTTGTGACGAAAGAAAGGAAAGCTGTAATTGTTAGGAAATCATACGCGTTATCATATCTCTGTCAAACTGGTGGTCTTGTTACGAAAGAAGGGAGAACAGCCATTTCTTCATTCAACACATAGGAGTGCATCTGAACGACCATTGTCAAGATTACTTTAGATTTTGCACCTGTCCACCAACGGCAAAATTGTGTATTGATACAGCCCAGAGAGAAAAGGGCTCAGAATCAGAGAGAGAATCCAAGGAGATTACAGTTATATGATACTAGGATTCACACAGGGTTTTCCATGAATCACTGATTTTTCACAGTCAACATATTACGCCAGCAGCGCTATTCCGGCAGCACTAACTGATTGATTTATTCAAAGAAAGAAAGAAAAGGAGAAGAGAAAAAAGTGAATATTAGAAAAGGAAAGAAAAAAGGCATAGGGGAAGAAAAAGCGGGCGGCGAAAAAAAAAACAAAACAAGAAAGGATTGAAAAAAAAAAAAAAGAGAAAGAGAGAGAGAGAGAGAGGAAAAAAAAAAAAAAAAGAAAACAAAAAGGGATCCCCAAAAGAAAGAGAAAGAAACGAAAAAGGGTGAAAAAACACAAAACAACGCAAAGAAAGCAGAAAAAGGAGTAAGAGTAAGTGAAGGAAAAGAAGAAAAGTTAAAAAAAAAAAAAAAAAAAAAAAAAAAAAAGCGAAAGATACGATTTTTTTAAAACCAAAAACGGCAAGGAAAAAATCTAGAAAAAGAGCCAAGTCATCCGGCAAAAATTAGCGAAACAAAAGAATCCAGCATTCCCACAGCCAAGGCACTAGCAGCAAACTAAAGCGAGATCAAAGAAGGAAAAAACAAGACGGTCAGTGCGACCGCTTCACACACACACCTCAACAACCTTCGTCAAAGACGCAGGCCACTGTCCTTGCCCCCATCCAAAAACCCTTCTCTCCGCGCGCCTCTCCCCCGCCCCTCTCCGCCGCTCTTCTCTGACGTGTCATGTCATGCCCCCCATAGCAGAAGAAATGGCGGGCGGCGCCAATACCCTGCAGGTGCAGCAGCCGAAGAAGAAGAGAAGCTCAACCAGCCACCGGCTGCGTCAGTCGCCGACACGGAAAGGTGATTCGGACGCACACGCGCTGCCGCCGCCACAACAGCAGGAGCAACAGCAGCAGCAGCAGCCGCAGACTTCGTCCGCTACTTCGCGACCCAAGGCGTATTCTGTGGGCACCTTTGGCAGCGAGACTGATGGCAATTTAGATGAAGACGACGTCGGCTACACCATGATGCAGGTAAGAGAGTCAGATTCAGAAGTGTGTTTTCAAGGCCATAGAATGGGGTGGGGCCATACGGGGATGGGGAATACGGATGCTTATGTAAATAAACGAGAAAGAGAGAGAGAGAGAGGAGAGAGAGAGAGAGAGAGAGAGAGAGAGAGAGAGAGAGAGAGAGGAGAGAGAGAGAGAGAAAAGCGGAATGACAAAGCAAAATCAGAGCTAGAATCAAGGGCAAAGACAAACATGTGAAAAAGAAGCTAAAGTTATATGAATAATCCTAACAGTCGCATTTATACTTATCCAAACATACTCTTTGTACTTGTAGTATATATGAATATGAAGGGAATTTGTTGGGTTCAGATATTACATTGTGAGCGCATATATATATATATATATATATATATATATATATATATATATATATATTATGTGTGTGTGTGTGTGTGTGTGTGTGTGTGTGTGTATGTATGTATATATATATGATATATATATATATGTGTGTGTGTGTGTGTGTGTGTGTGTGTGTGTGTGTGTGTGTGTGTGGAAAGAGAGAAGAAGAGAGAGAGAGAGAGAGAGCGAGTGTTTTGGTGATCAGGGATTTCATTCCGCAACTTGCTCTTTGGCCGCAGGTTGAAATTGGTATATGTATTAAAAACAATCGTTTATGAACATATAACACAGAAAATAAGAAGACGACGCAACACTGTTTGTAATTGTAGACATAATGTTACTGAAGCGAGGTATTTTGGGTTGAAAAGAACAACTCAAAGTTCTTTATAATCGTAAGCTATCAGAGATTTTCAAAAGCGTAAGCGTAATAGAACGCCTGGTGGGCGCTTTCTGTTTGTTTTAAGCAGCTTTTACTAGCTGAAGTCTTCAGACTTTGCGGTTTAATCTATAAATAGATATGATTGTATGTATGCATGAGAAAATAATTTCCAAGTATATATCGATGAAATTCTTTATTATTTTCAAATGAAATATCTTTAAATCACCTTGGACAAAACAGTTGCATGATTAGTTTAAGACAGATTTTTGTAAATTATTAGACGGAGTATACACGAGCGGTAAAAAAAAAAAGGACTTATTTTGTCTTGCTGCAGTGAACAACAATTCAGATTTAAGAGGACGCACGACCGTGTGGTTAAGGTCAGTCCATTGACCTGTTTGCCACGATCACTTTATAAGTCATCGCGCATTGTCACATTTCAGCCGTTATTATGGAGTGTCGCGTTTTCAGCGAAAAGTTGACAAGAGAAAGAAACGTGCAGAGAGGAGGGTCACTGGGTAAAGTGAAGATAAAGAGAACATGAGATATGTCTATACACACACATACGCAGGCACGCACGCACGCACGAAGGCACGCACGCACGCACGCACGCACACACACACACACACACACACACACACACACACACACACACACACACACACACACACACACACACACCTATGTGTCTGTGTGTGCATGTTTGATTCGACCGATCGATAGGTAGACAGATTTGTGTACTCTCTCTCTCTCTCATGCACACACGCGCACACGCACGCACACACACATACACGCGCGCCCGCATCTAGACACACACTCTCCCTCTATGTCCTACACAATCATTTGTGTGCGCGCACACAGAGAGAACGATGAGAGAGAGAGAGAGAGAGGGGGGGGGGGGGGAGGGAGAGAGAGAGAGAGAGAGAGAGAGAGAGAGAGAGAGAGAGAGAGGAGAACAGGTAAATTGAAATAGTGTGATTAAATATGGTAATCTAACAACAGGTATTTTCACCATCTCCGTCTCTGTTTCTGTCTTCTCTGTCTTTCGGGCTTTGTCTGTCTGTCTCTGTATCTCTGTCACTGTTTCTATCTGTCTCTGTCTCTGTCTCTCTGTCTCTCTCTCTCTCACACACACGCGCGCGCGCGTCAACCGTGTATGCTTAAATTTGTCTGACTCAATACAGCTTGTGTGTGCAGGAGGTAGAGGGTGGGGGTGGGTAGATAGATAGATAGAGAACATGAGATATGTCTATAAATCTAAACGCTATATGACTATAAATCTGAACGATTTTTCTTTTTTTTTTTTTTTTTTTTTTAGTGAACAGCCTACTCTGGGAAGATCAAATACCAGTTTGCTCATTTGTTTAAATTAGTGGAATGACGCAGTTGTTGGGACGAAAAGGACAATGGGAACGGATCATGTCTGCAAGTAAACATAACGCAAGCAAGAATGTGACCTCTGTCATGTCAACCAAGTGCTTCGACTGATCAGGAATACTTGTGATGTTTGTGATCTTTACCGTGGTGATTGTGATCTCTGTAGACAGACTTCAACGAGAGCTGTTACAATGTATGCTTTTTAACGTGTAATTCTACCTTTCTGGTAACGTATTATGAGGTGTCGGAAAAGAGTTCATTCAGTGAGCTCGTTCCCAAATTTTTTTCCGTCTCTGACAGATCTAACTTCGAAAATTGTGATAAGAAGAGAGATTATAGCGTACATCGTAAGGCTCTTTCTTGGTGGTTTGTTATTTTGGTTCCACGTGAGTAATACCTTTTTTTCTCATCTTTACACACGCACACAGAAAAGGTGTTTTAAGACGGTCGTACAACTGTTTCACATTACTAGTCATTACAAGACTTGCGTGAGGAAAAAAAAAAACGAACCCAAAAACAAACGAACAAACAAAAGTCTCTACAGTTTCCATTTCCAGAACTGTCTATAAATGTTAATGAGACGATTTTCTGAATGAGTTGATTGGCATTCAAGATGAGTAAAATCGTCCCGAACTGCGAACACCTCTTGGTTAACACTTTTAAAGAATGGAAATTCTTGTTTACTGTTTCTATAGGTGTGTTCCTTGTTATTTTGCGCATTGAACAGAGAACAATTATTATTCATTTATTGTGTTTCACACTACGCGTAGTTTATAATACATTGCAAATCCCTTGGTTTCCGCTTTATCCATTTATGACCCACTGCTTTGTCATTCTCTCCCTTTCCATGTTTGGCGCTCGAACTTCGTTACGTCCTTCAAGTCTAAACTGGGGAAAAAAAAAAATACAGCTGTTTAAATCGTGCTTCACGCGGTAATCAATATTCCTTCCACCTCCACCCCCAATCTTCGTCTTCCTTGCTTCCCCGGCCTTTTTCTTCCGCTCCTTTTCCCTTCAAATAAAAAAGGTAAGCTTTCATATACCACTTTTCAAACTTTTGTATGTTATGTTAAACACAATAACAGATGTTTTCGCGTGTGTATGTATGTATATCATGTTTTACTTTTGTAGATGAAATGAACAAGATAACTTGAAGGCTTGTGTATGAGAGCCTAGAATCTTAAGGCATGGTGCTGTTCAAATGGGGAAAAAAATTATGTTTGTTTTCGTTCTTATAATATGACATATAGACATCGAAAGTCATGTATAGGAAAAGCGCGAATGGGGGGGGGGGGGGGGGGGGGGGGGGGGGGGGGGGGGGGGGGGGGGGGAGGATTGTCTGTTTCAAGAGAATGAACACGTATACAAAATTTACAGGGAAGGATGGCAAAAGGGTTTAGACTACACATGTAAAGCAGGTTTTAGTTGAAGGCGAGTTTAGAAATAGCATCCGATATGTTATATTTGGTGGCACATGTACAAAGAGGGCTTTTATTTGAACTTTATTTTCTTTTCTTTGTCAGGCATGGTTCACATTATCAGTCAGTAGGCTAAGTAGGGGCCTATCTAGTCTGTCAAAAAGACGACACATAGTGCCATAATGAAAGCAAAACGTCCGTTCTCTTAAAAAAAAAAGAAAAGAAAGAACGAAAAAAGGACGTCCATATTCTCTTTTTTCTTACAATTAAAGAAAGGGTGTGTTTTGGCTGATACAATCAGAGAACCCTCCTTCATTTGCTTTTGTTCGGCTGAAGAACACATTTGTTTCTGGTGTTACAATCAAAGATTTTTTTTTTTCATTGTAAGAAAAAAAAACACCCTCAATATATACGGGATCATTTAAATCAAGACATAAAAAGACGATCTAATTTTCATTTTGTTGGAAAGTAACAGAACAGAATTGGGCAACACAGTCTATCGATTCATATTCTTGCAAAGAACTGTGGCACCGGAAATGGTTTAGATAGAAATCTTACAGACTTTGAAACCATTTTGACAACCTACTGATTTAGACGGTCCGTGTAAATCTTCCTTAGTTTATTTGTAGAAGGATTTCAAAAAGCAAACGAAACACACACACACACACACACACACACACACACACACACACACACACACACACACAGAGAGAGAGAGAGAGAGAGAGAGAGAGAGAGAGAGAGAGAGAGAGAGAGAGTGGGCATATGAAAACTCCTTCGGTCTATTTAATATGGAACCCTGTTGCTGGGCTGTTGAACAGGTTCGAAGCGTCAAGCCCAAAACGTCAGCCGTGTCCACCATGGACCATTACAGCACGGACCCAAAACTTGGCCAGCGAGTTCTTCAAGAAGGAGCCCTGCATCTACTCGCACCGCATGTTCGTGCGGGCCTCGAAGATCTTTGCTGGCCTGAAGAGTGCCCGCGAAGCCAAGCTGGAGAAGAGACGGCCGACGAAAGGAATGGTGGTGGCTGGGGGACTGGGTCCCAAGCCCTCGGACGTCAACATCGAGCCGCTGGACTTCAAGAACTCCAAAGAGATGAGGTTTGACCTACGAGCTGGCCTTCT
>JADBJO010002714.1:115000-122500 GCA_016801955.1 Conus betulinus | reverse complement strand
TCACTCACTCACTCAGTCACTCAATCACACAGTACACAGACACAGACTTTGTGACAAACACACAGCAGCTCCAGCAGTAAACTAACGACGCACGCACGGATCGATCACAGTGTGGTATTAATAAGATGGAAGTGTGAGCACTTAACCCGTCCATTACCAGGGTATAACCCCTTACCCTGGGGTCGATTAAAGAGAGACCCGGAACATCGAGAGATGTGGGAGGGAGAAAAAAAAAGGAAGTGGGAGAAACAAGAAAGGAAGAGGCAGGGCAGAGGGAGAAGAAAGAGAAATGGAGGGGAGATGAAGAGACAGAAAGAGGGATAGGAGGAAGAACGAGAGAGAGAGAGAGAGAGAGAGAGAGAGAGAGAGAACAGAGAAACAGGAGGGGGGGGGGGGGGGGGGGGGGGGAGGAGGGATATGGGAGCAAGTGTGGGAAGAGAAAGGGAGAAAAAAAATTGATGACGATAAGAGGTTATCAAATTATGATTTGATTGAGAGAGAGAGAGAGAGAGAGGGGGTGGGGGGGGGGGGGTGGGGGTGGAGAAGGATATTCTTTATTTAGGAAGATCGTAAGATGATCACAGATAAATTCCTTATCATGTTCTGCGCAGTACAGAACACACTGTCAGAAAGTATAGGCCGAGCAGAATAATGTACTGTCATTTTCCATTCTACCGTTATCTCGTGTGTTCTCTCTCTCTCTCTCTCTCTCTCTCTCTCTCTCTCTCTCTTCTCCCTCTCATCTCTCTCTCTCTCTCTCTCTCTCTCTCTGAGAAGAAGGGATGGGTAGGATGTCAGTGCAGAACAAAAATTTTGCCTGTACATGGGATGAAACCACCATTGACCGAAAAGCAAAATTGCCAGTATACGCAGGATCGATTGTGCAGGGTCTGATCTGTGCGCGTGTCATAAAAGACGTTGTGGAGGAGGAAATGAAAAATTTAATCCTAGATTGTCTCATTTACTGGAGGGGAAATGAAAAATTTAATCCTAGATTGTCTCATTAACTGGTTGCCCTTGAAAGCTGTGCAACGCATGCAGTGTTAAATCTAGACACAGCAAGGGCTGACATATCGGTTTGACGAACAGCACGCACTCGTCAAGGGGAGACGACCAAAGGCCGTTTGAGTACATTGTTTTCCCACTGGATGGGATGTGTTGTATTATGCACGTCTTGGTCTAGGTTCATTCATATCATCTATTCTCTCAGGTACTGTCTGCCAGTCTGTCTCACCGTCTGTCCCTGTTTCTGTCTGTCTGTCTGTCTCCGTCTGTCCTCTCTCTCTCTCTCTCTCTCTGTTTCGTCTGTCTGTCTGCCTGCCTGTCTGTCTGTCTGTCTGTCTGTCTGTCTGTCTCCCCTCTCTCTCTCTCTCTCTCTCTCGCTCGCTCGCTCGCTTGCACAAACATGCACACATAGAAAACACACATATGCACACACACACATCGCGCGCGCATGCACACAGACATGCATGCACGCACGCATGCAGAGCCAGCAATTGCTATGAAGCATTTAAACCTTAGAGAACATCGATTCTTTGGACTGGTGACACTCGAATGATGAGGGATGGTGTTTGAAAACGATTCGACTGTGTTGATCCCATGAAGTAGGAAAAAAAAAAATTTGTAACCGGTTAAATGTGGTGTGTGTGTGTGTATAACATGTGTGGTGTTGGTGTGTGTTGTGTGGGGGTGTGTGGTGTGTTTTGTGTGTGTGTGAGGAGAGCGAGCGAGCGAGAGAGAGGACGAGAGGAGCAGAGAGAAGAGAGAGGACAGGGAGAGTAGGATTAGAGGAGAAGCGGAGAGGTGAGAGAGAGACAAGAGGAGAGAGAGAAGCGAGAGAGGAGATGAGGAGGAGGAGAGGACGACGAGGGAGAGAGAGGATCGACAGGATTTGGGCGGAGGAAGAGTGAGAGAAGAGGGAGAGAGGGAGAGAGAGGAGCAGAGAGGAGAGGAGAGTAGAGGAGGGAGTGTGAGAGAGAGGAGAAGAGAGGGGGAGAGAGAGTGAGGGAGGAGAGGATTTGAGAGGGAGAGAGAGAGAGAGAGACGAGATATGGAGAGACGGAGAGAGTGAGAGAGACCGAGGAGAGAGGATGGAAGCGAGAGAGGGAGGGAGAGAGGCGAAGAGAGAGAGAGATAGAGAGGAGAGGGGAGGAGATGATGGGCAGAGGAGAGAGCGAGAGAAGATTCTGAGGAGAGAGGAGAGGAGCGGAGGAGAGAGAGGCGAGAGAGAGAGAGCGGGGGGAGAGAGAGAGGGGAGGGAGGGATGAGAGGAGAGAGGAGATGGGAGAGATTGAGAGAGAGAGGAAGGTGGAGAGAGTGAGGAGAGGAGAGGAGGCGAGAGGAAGAGAGAGACGGAGAAGAGAAGTGGGAGAGGAGAAGGAGAGAGAGAGCGGAGGAGAGGAGGGAGAGAGGCGAGGGAGGGCAAACCGGAGAGAAGACGGAGAGAAGAGAGAGAGGAGAAGAAGAGGAGAGAGGAAGAGGGAGGATGAGCAGGGAGTGAGAGGCGAGAGGGAGGAGTTGGGAGATAGGAGACGAGAGGAGACGAGAGAGAGAGAGGACGACGAGAGGAGAGAGAGAGGAGGAGAGAGAGGAGACGGAGGTGGGCGGAATGAGAGAGAGAGAGGAGAGTGAGAGAGGAGGAGATGAGAGAGGGGAGAGACATGGAGAGAGGGAGAGAGAGAAGGGCGGGGAGATGGGAGGGAGAGGGGGAGAGGAGGCGGGATGAGACAGGGGAGGATAGAGAGGGAGAGGAGAGAGGGATGAACGGAGGAAAACCAGGAGTCTTAGGAGATTTTTTCCCAGAGACTTCAGGAGAGGAGCGAGATGTGAGAGACATTTTCAGGAGGAGGAGAGAGATGCTTACCCGTAGGAGAGTTGATTGAGATAGCGAGCGAGAATGACCAGGGCACGAGACAGTTCTTTCGTTTCTAGGGTGATCCCAGGAGAGGAGATAGGAACATCTTGAGAGTTTGAGAAGAGAGAGGAGAGAGAGCAGCAGAGAGATGAGAGGAGGGAGAGATGAGAGAGAGAGAGGAGAGATGAGAGAGAACACGACAGGAGACGGTAGGGATGGAGAGAGAGGGGGAGAGAGAGAGGAGGAGATGAGAGAGAGGATGACAGATATTTTGTTATGTTGTGAGCGAGAGATCGAGAAGTGTGTTCTGTACCGCGCGAGACTTGTAAAGAGGGTCAGGAAGCAGATCATCTTACTAGGCGAGACGAGAGAGAGGGGGGGAGAGAGAGGAGGGAGAGTAGCGAGACGAAAGCTGAGCAGTCGAGGGAGTTCCCCCGATTCCCATCACAGCCCTTTATTGGAGAATTTTCCGAGCCCGACAGCTCCTGAGAGACAGAGAGACTTTGCTATTGGAGGCAGTTGGGGATGACCTGAGACACGACACAGTTATGGACAGAGAGACTTAAAGAGGATGCCGGAGGGAGTGAGAGTATTGCTCAGGGGGGGGAGATGAGAGAGAGGAGGCCAGGGTGTCGCGTCTGTGGAGGCATGGTTGAGCAGAGAGGAGTATTATTAGAGAGGAGAGGTTAACGGGAGAGAGAGTGAGAAGATGCCCCCCGCTATGCCGTGTCAGAATGGAAGAGAAGAGATCCGAGGAGAGAGAGAGATTAGAGACATCCTCAGAGAGACAGCGGATGCAGCTCGACCTTCATGAGGTATGAGAGAGAGATCAGTAGCTGGGACCTGGGAGTTTTAGAGGTGCATTTCCAAGTCTGAAGAGCCTTGGTTGAAGAGAGAAAGAGAGAGTCACCGAGAGATGACGAGAATTCATGGAGGGATGTGAGTTGACGGACGTTTGGTGAGAGCTGAGAGAGGAGGGAGAGAAAGGAGACATGCCGAGAGAGGAGGAGAGGACAAGTTATTGCATCAGAGAGATGGGAGCAGGGGAGAGAGGGAGAGAGAGAGGGGAGAGGAGAGAGGCAGCGGAGGGGAGAGAGGGAGGAGCCAGGCAGTAGGTGAGATAAGAAGATGCCAGAGAGGGGTCAGAAGAGGTACTAATGAACATCACAGAGTGGGAGACGAGAGAGCCTTGGTGGGAGAGAGACAATTAGTTCTTAGGAATTTTTCTTCCGCTTCAGGAAAGGATGAAACATGTCATCGTAGAAATGCTTTACCCGTAGGATTATGTATCGTTTTAAATGACCCAGGGCACGACAGTTCTTTCGTTTCTATTTATCCCAATGAAATCTAACATGTTGAAGTTTGAGAAGAGAGAGAGAGAGAGAGAGAGAGAGAGAGAGAGGAGAGAGAGAGAGAGAGAGAGAGAGAACACGACATAACGGTAGAATGGAAAATTAAATAAAAGAAATGAACTTTACAATATTTGTTCTGTCTGTGCATTCTGAGAGTGTGTTCTGTACCGCGCAGACTTTGATAAAGAGTTCATCTGTGATCATCTTACTACCTCTGAAATAAAGAATCTCTGTAGCGACGTAGCTGGCGTCGTGGGTTCGATTCCCATCACAGCCTTTTATTTGTGGGATTTTTCGGACCGACCAGCTCCTGCCCACAGCTGACTTTGCTGTTGGATCAGTTGGGATGACCTGAACCACACAGTCTATTGACATTCACTTAATGGATGCGTCTCTGAGAGTATTGCTCAAATTTCCAGACCAACGCCGTAGGTGTCTGCGTCTCTGGGGCCTGGTTGACATTGGGGTATTATTATGAAGGTTAACGAAGCGTACAGCCCCGCTATGCCGTGTCAGAACTGGAAGGAAATCCGTAGGATCTTATTCATCATCCTCATCCTCATCGTGCAGCATCGCCCTTCATGCCTTACTCTCATGCTGACCTAGTTTTAATTGCCTCTCCACGTCTGTGGCCTTGGTTTGAATTTGTCGGGGTCACCGGTACTGACAAATTCATGGAGACTGTCGTTGGACGGACGTGTTGGTGGCCGCCGGAGAGACAGCTCACACATGCCGGCTCCTCGACTGAGCAGTTATTGCCATCAGTAGGGGTCGGGGGGTAAGGGGGGTGGGGGGGGGGGGGGGGGGGGGGAGGGGGCCTCAGTAGGTGGTGTCTTGCCAGTATTGGTTCAGAACAGGTACTACTGAACATCACCAAGTGCATTGTCGCCTCTGGTGAGTTGTTTCATGACGGCTTGGTTGACATGGACTACTCTCTGTGGATAGCCGGTGCTGGGTACTCCGGGGCTGTGACAGGACGTGCCGGGCTGTCCCGCTGGCCTGTGGCTGTGAACGAGGAGTCGGAATGAGCAGCGTGAATGCAATGCCAGTGAGGTGGCACAGAAGATGGGACAGCAAAAGAAAAAGGGGAGAGAGAGAGAGAGAGAGAGAGAGAGAGAAGAGAGAGAGTGAAGAGGGGGGGGCGGAGGGGAGACAAGGGTGAGAGAGGAAGGGACGGAGGCAATAGAACATTCCAACTGCATTTGAACCCCAAACGATCAAACCTGACTGGGGTTAAGCTCGCTGTGACTTCGCTAACGCCGGCTTTGATGGGAAAGCAGACATGACGTTCAATCATTCCAGAAGCCTTTGCTGCTCAGTGCTTAGCATCACATTTCAAGCAGACGACGGTCCAGCAGAGCGGAGGTAAACCATGGGTAACTATTATGGTAATGCTGGTGATTGTCCTGACGCAGCAGGCAGCCCGGAATGCGGTTCAGTGTGTGGGCACGCCATAAACGGTTCCAGCCTATTACCCAGTGGCCTTTGTCAGCCATTGCATGGTGACTGACAGTGGACACATTGCGTGTGCATGTTTACAGTAGTAGGTATCCCATTCCCATGGCTACACACACATGAAAGCGCGGGCTCGCTCTCGCGCGTATGCACACATGTACGCTCGCGCGCGCGTGCGCACACACACACACATAGATACATACACACATTCACTCATACACACACACACACACACACACACACACACACACACACACACACACACACACACACACACAGAGAATTCGTTGTTTGACTTTTAGAATGAAGACACGAAAAACAATAATTTGGGATAACCAGTCCATATTAGGTGATTTTGCTCGCTAATTAAGCATTCAGTGATTTAGTGAACTTGTTTTGATGTATTGGAAGATCGGTCCATCTTTGATTCACCTTTTCGTCAGACTTATCAAGGCGAATCAACACGTGTGTGTGTGTGTGTGTGTGTGTGTGTGTGTGTGTGTGTGTGTGTGTGTGTGTGTGTGTGTGTGTGTGAGAGAGAGAGAGAGAGAGAGAGAGAGAGAGAGAGACAGAGAAACCCCCCCCCCCTTTTTTTTTTTTTTTTTTTTTTTTTTTTTTAGCACACTGAAGTTCACTATTCAGCTATTTTGATTTAAACCCGGGGCTGTCACGGCTTACTACGTTTGTTTATCTACAAATACAATGTTTAGGAATTGATTTCATTCATTGCATTTGTGTTCATCAGTCTTTACCTACGCATGTTGAAAAACCATTGGGAACAGTCGCGATATTTTAAACCTGTTAAACGTAGTTTGCCGAGCATAGACGAAGAGAGTTTTATGAGAGGTTGTGTGCCGATGACTGTTTCTGTCAATGAGAGGAAAAGATAGAATACTTTAGGTGGATGAAGACAAAAGTAATGGCTGGATTAAGATTCAGAAATAATTCTTTCTTGCCCTGTTTAAGACATTGGCTAGCTTGTTTTTATGGAAAATGAAGCGGGTTTGGAAGGGAAGAGGGAGAAGCTGAATGAGACTCCGGATTGCTTAAGCTTCGGCTAGATTGATTAAACTTCGGCTTTGTTTTTCATCACTGACGTTTTCAAAATATCATCACTTATGTCAGGCTGCAAGATCCATCCAATTCTGGCAACTTCTTTACGATTGGGAGAAAGAGACCTCAGCGTTTTTCACCTACTGGTAGTTTGGGAGAACGTGGAAGTCCACAGAGCTAGCTCGCTATGATTCTATGGTGGGGAGAGAGAGAGAGAGAGAGAGAGAGAGAGAGAGAGAGAGAGAGAGAGAGAGAGAGAGAGAGAGAGAGAGAGAGAGGGGGGGGGGGGGGGGGGACGTCGAAAACAGGTAAAATGATGATCTTGCCGCCTGGTGCTGAAGGGTGGGATTCAAAGGGTCTGAGCAGTGAATCAACGCAAAAAATTAAGAGGTCCACTAAACTACCGTTTCGCCTCAGTCTCTTCGGGATATTAACGCAGTCGATTTGTTTGGGTAGTTTGTTTGTATATGAAGCGGTGAACTTTTATGCAATATTAAAACATTGTAACGATACGAACATCGACATCTCGTATTTTCATGTATTCTGTTGGAAAAAAAATGGAAGGGGAGTAATCATTTTAGCTGACTGTGAACTGCATTTGTTTTCACACAATAACAGACTCTAAAGAGCGATTCAAGAATCTGATCGATTTGGGGAGAAGTCTGTGCCGGAAGAGAGAGAGAGAGAGAGAGAGAGAGAGAGAGAGAGAGAGAGAGAGAGAGAGAGAGAGATTCAGTCACCCACCCTCGTAATTGAAGGTTCATCTTGCCAGAGCACACTGGTTTA
>JADBJO010002714.1:100000-110000 GCA_016801955.1 Conus betulinus | reverse complement strand
TTATATCAGTGAAAGCTTTGGACAATTAGAACTAGGTCTGGTTTAGAATTAAGTTAAGCTACGGTGTGTGTCATGGTTAGATCTGGTTAGGGTCAAGGTTATGGTCGTGCATTCCAGAGTTCCGGCTTCTGCCCGCTTTCCTTACAGAAGTTTTTTCATCTCTGATGCACCACCACGCCGCCTCACCACTGAGCCAGCTTTCCGCTGTGGCATCTTTTCTTAGGAAATCTGCACTCGCAGGTGGGCTGATGGCTGAGAGAAGATTCGAAGACCGACTGCGCTGACTATTTACACTAACAGACAGACAGACAGACAGACAGACACACACACACACACACACACACACACACACACACACACACACACACACAGACACCACAGTTGCCCTCCCGGTCATTCACTTTTAGGTCCTGCATCTGTCCTGTGTTCCCCCCCACACAATCGGTCATGTGGCGCTAAAAATAATGGTCGGTGTTGCTTACGCAATCGAGTCTGACAGGGACAGCGTTAGTCTATTTCATTTGCGCCAGCGAGCATTGATCACTGGGTTTTCCTGAGCCTGAAACCCAAATGGCCGTTTTCCTGCTCTTGTTCCGGTTGTTTCCGTTGGACTGAATTCTTAGCCATGGGTATTTTTCGGTGAGTCTATATATTCCTCATCACCTCACCTGATCTAATTGCGCCTAATCTGATTGCGTGTGTGTGCGTACGCGTAAATTTCTGTTCACAAACACAGTTCACGCACAAACCCCCTCCAATCTCACCCCCCCCTCTCCCCACCCCTTCCAATACTCACACACATACTCCCGAATGAATGTCAGACTGTCAGTGTAGATTGTACCTCCGCTTTCTGGGAGTGTTGAATTGGGTGTTCGTATTTTCCAGTTTTCTGTCACCATCTTTGACTTTGAAACCAACCCCCCCCCCCCCCCCCCCCCCCCCCCAGTTGTCGGATCAGTGGAGCACATAAGACGGTGATTTCTTCTTTTCTCCTTTTTCTTCTTCTTTTTTTTTTCCCAAGGCCGAAATCCAGCTCTGCATTGCATTTTTTTTCGCGCTTCACACTGTCCTCTTCATCTGAAGAAAAAAAAAAAAAAAAAAAAAAAAATCCATCTATAACTTTTTTGAGTAAGCACCTCTTTTTTTTATGACCAAGCTGTCTTTTTTTTTTTATGACCACTGTTGTTTTTGTTCCACGTTGTTGTTGTTGTAAACCGACCACTCACACACCATGCATAGTCTGTCTGTTCTCTTACATATTTTTTGCTGAATTTAGTGTTTCGGCGTTTGATATAGTGTCTGGGTTTGTACATGTTCTAAAGTGTGGTGTACTGACACTCTCACTCACATAATGTGCTGCTTATTATACAAAGAGAACAAAAATGAATAAAACAAAAGACTGTTAATTACTTCCTTTTCTTTCAGTTTTTTTCCCCCAAGTCGTTTTCGCACATATCACCCGACATTTTTTTTCTCTTTTTCTGTTTTTGTTTTTGCTTTTTAATCTTTTTTTTTTTTTTTTTTACCGTCATTTACTTATTTCTGTCTTCGTGACCCACTGACTTGTCCCATTTTATTCTAGAAAGTCTATAGCCTTCACAATTTTCTGTACTTGTTACGATTTTTAACGTACTGGAATTCTTTTTTTTTTTTCAATCGTAATCTGACAAGGCAGTGAAAATGTAGACACTGTAATTGCCGTTGTTTACTGACACTGTTATAGTCATTGTTGTTGTTTTTACTTTATTACTTTCTCTCTCTCTCTCTCTCTCTCTCTCTCTCTCTCTCTCTGTGTTTACTTTATTTCTTAATCTCTCTCTCTCTCTGTCTCTCTCTTGTGCCACCAACCCCTCACCTGTTCTCTCTCTCTCTCTCTCTCTCTCTCTCCTGTATCTCTCTCTCTCTCTCTCTCTCTCTCTCTGTGGACTGTTCGTATATTGCGCTCTCTCTCTCTCTCTCTCTCTCTCTCTCTCTCTCTCTCTCTCTCTCTCTCTCTCTCTCTCTCTATCTTCTTGCTGTATATTTGTCTTTCCACTCCCAGCCTCCTTCTTCTCTTTCCCTCCTCTTTATTCCTCCTCCCTTCTTCCTTTTTCTCTCGCCTCTGTCTCGTCCTATATTTTTCTCGATGCGGTCTCAATCTACACCCCTCTGCCCCCTCCCCCCTCCTTCCTTCGTCCATTTCCATGGCCACTCCCTTTCACATCTATTCTGCTCCCCACCTCTTATCATTCTCCCCTTCCCACTCCCACGCTCCCGCTCTGACTTTACACGCTGCTATTGTTTAGCAGCCGTTGCGCGGTGACAAGCGGTAAAGCCGATGCAGCAGAACAATGGGGTTTTGTTGTTCAGACCTGCTGTAGTGGACCAGGGCAGCGTGCGCGATTAGAACGGAACGGGCGTGGCAATGGAGCGGCAGACCATTAGGACACAGTCACAGCGAGAATGGGACAATCCTGGTCTTCAAACCCTGAGGGAAACCCGTTGTGGTTACACTATTTATCTGCCAGCCTCTGTGATTGCTGGTCGACCTTGTTTTTCTTTGTTCTTTTTTTTTTTTTTTTCTTTAATGGGGGTTAATAGTCTGTGTCCACGAATCTGTCGTTTGTCTTTTGTTTGGGTCTGTCAGTATGTTGAAGCGCGCTTGTGTGTGTGTGTGTGTGTGTGTGTGTGTGTGTGTGTGTGTGTGTGCGCGCGCGCGCGCGCGCGCGCGCGTGTGTGTGCGGTGGATGCATGTGTGCGAGCGTGCGTGCGTGTGTGAGTGTGTGTGTGTGTGTGAGATGCTATAGGAGTGCCAGCCATTTTGCCCAACAATCTGTTGTCACCAGGTAACAGAACTGAATAAAAGACAATCTGAAAAGCATTTTAACAGATCAAAACACACACGCATGTTTTGTAATGATCAACATGGGGGTGGGGGGTGGGGGGGACACACACACACACACACACACACACACACACACACACACACACACACACACACACACACACTGTGTGTGTGTGTGTGTGTGTGTGTGTGTGTGTGTGTGTGTGTGTGTGTGTGTGTGTGTGTACACCGTACCTACTGGCACTCAGAGAGGAGGTCATTTGCTGAGGAAGGTAAATAAAGCGAAAAATTTCATTACCACAACAGCTTGTATCACCATAATCTTTTGAATAATATACGAAAAACTATTACTTCATAGATAGTAGTGAATTTGCGACAGTGACTTGACAGTTTCTTATTCAGTTAAAAGTGTATGCAATAACCGTTTCCAAAATATAAAACAGACGCTGGATCTACTTGTACCCTCATAGCGAAGTCATACGGGACGAAGGAGTTACTTCCCGTGTACTCTTTAATCTTGCTGCTGAATTATCCCGGAACTGTCTTTCAATCCGGATGTGCCCCATGGATCCGCTTCTGAATTTGATTTAATATGTTCGTTCCTTGACCACATCCCATTTGCTGACGAGGGTTCAGCAGTTTTAGCTGAACCGCGCCAACAAACCGACAAATCTGCAAACGCAACCTGAAAACGTAACTGCGTAGCAGAGGTAAAGTGTCAGAGACTGACAGGAAGAAAGAGAGAAGTTTATAGTACAGAAACTTAGAGGAGGCGGGAGCTCAGTTTGCACTGCAACAACACCTGACTTCCGTATGACAGCAGGGGAAGAGAGTGGGTGAGAGAATTAACGAATAGATTAATGAACAGATGAACAAAGAAGTGAAACACTGAGTGATACACATGGCACATTTTTTTTTCTGTTTTCAGTTGAAAACGTGTTTGATGACATGCTGGATGATTGTGCCTTCTTCTCTATCTATCCAGAGGTAAGTCAGGGTTGTTTGTGTGGGTGTTGCTCAATGGCTGTTCACCAATACCTGTTTGTTTATCTTGTCTCATCTGTCAACAATCCTGCCTCCCTTTGGCCTCCCTTTGGCTGCCTCTGTTAAAGTTTGTCTGTTTGCTTGGATGTTTATTAGTCAGTGATTCTGTCTGCATGTGTTTCCTCCGTAAAAGTGTGCCTGTTTATCTGTATGTCTATTATGTTAGTGATCCTCTCTACCTTGGTGGCCACTGTAAAGTTTGTCAGTTTATGTGTGTGTATATCTGTCAGGGATTCAGTCTTATGTGTTTTTTGGGCTGCCTCTGTATAAGTTTGTCTGTTTATCTGAATGTCCGTCCGTCAGTAATCCTGTCTCCCTTGGCTTCCTCTATTGTGTCTGTGGTCGAGTTGCCCTCTCATTATTCATTGATCGGTTCCGTATGCCCCTTCGTCTCTCTGCCTGTGTGTGTGTGTGTGTGTGTGTGTGTGTGTGTGTGTGTGTGTGGTGAGAGAGAGAGAGAGAGAGAGAGAGAGAGAGAGAGAGAGATGTGTGTGTGTGTGTGTGTGTGTGTGTGTGTGTGTGTGTGTGTGTGTGTAAATCTGTCTGTCTGCCTGTGTGTTTCTCTCTGTCTCTCTCTCTCTCTCTCTCTCTCTCTCTCTCTCTCTCTCTCTCTCTCTCTCTCTCTCTAGCACGCGCGCTATTTCCCTCCCACCATCCTCTCGCTCCTTGCTCATTCACTTTTTTTGTCGTCCCCCCCCCCCCCCCCCCTTACGCTTTCTCTATCAATCTTTCTCTACACACCTACACACACACACACACACGCACAACACACACACACACACACACACACACACACACACACACACACACACACACACACACACGGGGCACACACGTGCGCGCGCACACACGCACACGTTCACGTTCTCTTTTTCTCCGTTACTCCAAATTTTAGCTCCATTCGTCACTCCCAGACATGAAAAACGCTGGTATTGCACATCGATTCTTTGAATCCGACATCCTTTAAACAGTGCATAGACAGCAAAGGAAAGAAGACAGTATGAGGCAAAAGATGGGGGGGGGGGGGGGGGGGGGGGAAAAAAACAGGGAAAGGGAAAGAAACTGTGGAGGCTGGGACCCACAGGCCTAGAGGCTGGGAAAAGGGGGGGGGGGGGGGGGGGGGGAAAGGGGGGGGGGGGCAAGAGGAGAAGTGGGGCTGGGAGAATTAATCCTGCCTCCCAGTCCAAAGGGAAATACGGTCACGCGAATGTGACCTGCCCACCGAAGCGTGAAATATTGATGACCTCGCTAAGCCTCGAGAACGTTTCTGGCGTGCGGCAAGAAGAGAGAGAGCGGAAGCGGCAAACGATCCGGCAGCATCTTGAACGATTCCAGTTAAGATCAGATGCTGACGTGAGTTTGAGGCGGGCAGGTCAGAGGTGGGGTGGAAAAGGGGGATAGGGAGGGGATGTGGTGGCGAGGAAGAAGTGAGAGACGAGGGATATAGAAGTGACCGGGAAAGACGAGAGCTGGATGAACAGCATTCCTGTTACTTTAACAGCATTACTGTTACTTTAACCTTATTGGTGTGTGTGGTGAATTGGGTGTCTGTCTGTCTCTGTGTGTCTGTCTGTCTCTGTCTGTCAGTGAGTTCTCTCTCTCTCTCTCTTTGTTTGCATGCCTGCATGCCTGTCCGATCTGTATGTTTGTTAGTGTCTGTTTGGAGAGCGAAGTCAGGGGAGATAGCCGTGATGTGTTCATGAGTTCATCAGTGCCCGTTTCTTTTGTGTGTCAGGCTGATCGATCTACTAGCACCAAAGTCTTCATTCACAGAGTCTGCGCACTTTGTCTCTTTTTCTTTTCCCGTCGGTCGGTCGGTCCAGGTCTCTCTCTCTCTCTCTCTCTCTCTCTCTCTCTCTCTCTCTCTCTCTCTCTCTGTCTGTCATGTCTGTGTCTGTCTGTCTGTCTGTCTGTCTCTGTGTCTCTCTCAGTCTCTGTCTGTCAGTCTGTCTGTCTGTCCGTCTCTCTCTCTCTCTCTCTCTCTCTCTCTCTCTCTCTCTCTGTGTACGTATGTGTGTGCACGCGTGCGTGTATGTACTTGCATGTCATTGTGGGCAGGATTGAGATCCGTGCGAGTCTGTTTAGCAGAGGCCGATGTTCGACTGCGGTACTGGTTTATTGATCACTGAGGACAGTCAAGGAAAAGGAGGAAAGAGAAGAGAAGAGGAGGGAGGGGATAAAGGCAAAAGACAACAGGAGGCTGTGGGCGAGTGGATATTCAGTCATAAATAGTGCTTTTCTTTGAGGGGAAAAAGGAAGAAGAAGAAAGATAAGAAGAACAAGAAGAAGATTACGAGCAGGGCGCGAATGGGAGCGTCGCTGGAAGCATTGTTATCTTCCAGAGTGGATCAGGTTAAGTTTCTTGTCCAGTACGTGTATTCCGTTTGATCACAGGCAAAGGAACTCAGCTGTTTTCAGCTTATGCGTTTACACATGCATTGTCAGGACACCGATATGATTGTTCCTGTTACAGCCTTTGATATACTGCAGACAAAGAACGGCAATGTCAGTTGTGCGCTTTACTGCATTTGCTCCGGGAAATCTTCCGAAAACAATATTGTCGGGGGTGAATAAATACAACAATGAAACAGGATCAGAATTTGCGATTTGGCGTATTATTTTCGAACAGTTGTGTTGTTATTTGGATCGAGTGGAACATAGCTGAAGTACAGAGTTCGAATGTGTTGAGATTAAACAATCGATAGAGTGTGATAAATAAATGGTATCATTTGATTGAAACCCCTCCCCCGTTCTCTCTTTGAATACTACCTCATATTGTTCCATGTCACAGTATCTTTGTCTTCTCTCCCTCCATCTCTCGAAAATACTGACCTCTTCCTCCACGTGCACTCACCCTAAACCTCTGGGCAGGGGTAGGGATGGGGTCACAACGACATAGACTCTCTTCCCCTCTCCTCTTCCTCTCGCTCCTTCTCCATCCCCATCAATTTCACCCAGGTCTGTCACACCTCCCTCAAATCATCAAGTTTTAATGTAGTAACAGACTTGAGAAAGGACGACTGTAGTGTGTTTGTTGCAGTGCGCGTTCCCCCTCTCTCATTCCCACTCCCTTCCCCCTCACTTTCTTTCTTTATCCCTTGCCCTCCTCCTGTCTCTCTCTCTGCCTCTCTCTCTCTCTCTCTCTCGTGTGTGTTCTTTCTATCTTCCCTCTTCCCTTCCTCCCTCTCCCTCCCCCTCTCTCTCTTTGTTCGCATGTTCTCTCTCTCTCTGTCTCTCTCTCTCTCTCTCTCTCTCTCTTTCTCTCCCCCTCCCTCCCTCCCTCTCTCCCTCCCTCTCTCTCTCTCTCCCTCCCTTTCTCCCTCTCTCACCTGTGTATGTCTGCGTGTGTGTTCTCTGGGCCATGAACGGTACTCTAACTCGCGACTGGGAAATGCTTTCTGTGCTCTGTATTCTGTTCCAAAAGAGACATTGTGGTGTATAAGCAAAACTACGGGATCCTTCCCCAGCCCCTCTTCTTCTTCTTCTTTTTTTTTGTTTTTAAAATTCGAAACTGACCTCATGGGATTACACTATCCAGATCGAAGCACGCTAAATATTAACCAGGTGAGACGTGTGTTATTCGATTTCCAAGCAAGGCACATTTCGGGGTCGAGAAGGTATTGAAGCTTATCTATCATTTGCAGTCAGTGCTTCAGTTCGTACAGGTCTGCTGACAGGCGTCGTTCATGGGGGCCAAGTAATTACCCCAGCCAGTAAAATTGAGTTGCTTTGGCGGGGTCTGCCCCCATGAGGATGCCGGGGGCCTCTTGAGTATGAATCGTATCCTCACCTTCTCAAAAGGTGCGAGCTAGGAATGTCCTTTTTCTGTCACTCTTTATGAATTGTTGTCTGTAGGTTTTCTGTCTCTTCGCGGCCAGTTCAGCTAATTTTATGCCGGAAAGTCTTTATGCCTTTTGGTTGGTTGGTTTGTTCCTATGACAAGTTTATAGCACGCTAGTTAGCTGCTGTGTGTTCTGATTTGCCGTCAAGGTCGTAAAATTAAAAAAAAAAAAAAAAAAAAAAAAAAAAAAAAAAAAGAAGAAAACTTGCACGGGCGCTAGCTGTCCTTTCCGTGGTGCATTAGCCGGTTGGGATTTTTTTTCTTTTAATGTAAATGGCTCGGAAAGTGTGTGATTGATTTTTGACGGTGTAGAGAAGGACGGTTTAATAAGTCAGATGTAATGGCCGACACACGCACAACGGTTTCGTCTTTTTGGCCGTCGCGATTGAACAATGAAACTATAATGTCATGGATAGTTGTATTGGAATGTGCCGTTGGCGATCTTTTTTAATTCATGACAGAAATCTGGGGACTCATGTCATGTCCGACATGCACTACATGCGTTCGGCTGGACCGTAAAGACAACAAAGTGATATTGACTGCTCCCTGCGGACTGCCATTGGCAAGGCCGTGATGGGTATGGTGGAACCGAAGTGAACGACGTTGGAGTTGTGCCACAGAGAGAGCAAGGAAGACGTACCGTCTCGGTAAATACAGGAATAAATACATGCATAAATGCAACACGATGAAATGAAAGTAAAAAGAAAGAAAAGTCAATGGCGAGAAAGGGGATATTGATGATTTCTGAACTGAATAGGAGACAAATGATGTAGCGCTCCATTAGTTCAGTGTGTCTAGTTTCTCAGAGTACCAGGAAGGACACGGTTCTACATGACTGTGCTCACTTGGAACAGCGCGTTGTGCATCTCATGTAGAGTCTGGTTAGCCTAGTTGATGAAGGATCCATCTCTTGGTTCGGGGATCCTGATACTGAATCCCAGTTCAAGAGAGATTTTGTCTGCGGATACATCTGCATAAATTCCAACTCTTTCCAAGTTCTTTGAATGAGACTTTAAATTGAGGCTCCCGAGTTGTGAAGGAACGCATCTTGAATAGGAAGGAAAGAAAGAAAACAAGAAAGAAATATTGGCACGCTCACTAAATCCCATTCCATCCATAATGGAATAGTGGGATGGATGACGCAACCCTCCAAGCCCCCCCCCCCCCCTCCTGCCCGTCTCTCTGTCTGTCTGTCTGTCTGTCTGTCTGTCTGTCTCTCTCTGTCTCTCTGTCTCTCTCTCTCTCTACACACACACACACACACACACACACACACACACACAGGCGCGCGCGCGTACACACACGTACGCACGTACTCACGCACGCATCCCCCCCCCCCACACCTGGCCAAAGACAGAGCAATCAAAAGAAGAGAGAGAGAGAGGCCATCAACACTGTCATTTTGTGTACATTTACTTTTTCCAGGCAGTGCCATGCCGCACCATGGCCTGGAAAAAATGACATGAGCCAAAGACGGGTCAAACGTGGCCACAGCCCTTTCCCGCGTGTCAGCTAGGGTGAAAACAAAAAATATATGTGTGTGTGTATATATATATATATATGCGCGCACGTGTGTATGTATATATAAATGTGTGTGTATGCGTATGTATTACGTATACGTGTGTTTGAATGTGTATGTCTTTGTGTGTTCACACTCATGGATGTGGTATAGAATGCGTTGTTAAATGTGATCACTTTTTCAATGGTTGAAATGTTACACGTGCAGAACGCCAATGAAATTTCAGATAACAGAGTGAACATGTGTGAGAGATGTTTTGATCATTCAGTCGCAATAAACTCCTCGGAGGAAGGCCTGGTGCCGAAAATTTGGGTTATGAACGGAACTTGTTTCTTTTCCTTCTTTTGTTCAGGCAGGAAGAACAGCTGCGAGTTCCTGGACAGAGGACTAAACAAATGCCCATAATGTGAGTGTGAGCAGATGAGGTCATTCAGGAAAAGCTGGACCCCGGGACTCGAAACATTTTCATACCTCACATTGGAGAGTTCCTTTCGGATGAGCATGGCATAGAAATAAAGATCAAGTGAGTGCCGTGAAAAACAAGCACCCACGTGCTTTGTGTGAACCACATGTAGCTGACAAGATGACGCCAAGGCTGTCACTTTCATAGCAAAGTTCGGCGTCGGTGACCAAAGACGCTGTAATCTGCGCCGCCGCCAGTGTACCAGCCATGCTCTACTCCGATAACCACTATGCGTTTACTTCTGGAAGTTAACATTTTGCATTCCAGAAAGATATGGGGCCATGCCCACAGTCGCCTGGTTCCAGCTAT
>JADBJO010002714.1:20000-90000 GCA_016801955.1 Conus betulinus | reverse complement strand
CATAACATTTTCTGACTCACAAATGCCAGAGCATGTGAGCGTTATCTTGTTCATGATGACAAGAGTTCATTGCCTTGACTGGTGCCTTCAGACGTTAAGGTCTTCCGGGAGTCCTTCGTGGACATTGATCCAGATGACTCCCGCCTGAGAGGAATCAGGGCCGCCCTCGTTACCGCCGAGTGCAGCAAGTCGGCCATTAACAACATCGTCAGCTACATCGTCACCGAGGGCGAGAGTGAGTGACGACCATGATAGTAGAGTGTCAGTAAATGCTGAAGCATTGGTTCGTCAACTGTCCCTCACTAACGGCGAGAGCGAGTGACAACCATGATGAATGCTGAATGCTGAAGCATTGTTTGCTTCGTCAACTGTACTTTCGTCAATGGCGAAAGTGGGTTACGACCATGATGGTAGATTACCAATGAATGCTGAAGCATTGTTTGTATCATCAACTGTGCTTTCGTCAATGGCGAAAGTGGGTTACGACCATGATGGTAGATTACCAATGAATGCTGAAGCATTGTTTTCGTATCGTCAACTGTACTTTCGTCAATGGCGAAAGTGGATTACGACCATGATGGTAGATTACCAATGATTGTTGAAGCATTTGTTTGTTTCGTCAACTGTACTTTCATGAATGGCGAAAGCGGGTTACGACCATGATGGTAGATTACCAGTGATTGTTGAAGCATTGTTTGTTTCGTCAACTGTACTTTCATCAATGGCGAAAGTGGATTACGACCATGATGGTAGATTACCAATGATTGTTGAAGCATTGTTTGTATCGTCAACTGTACTTTCGTCAAAAGCGAAAGTGATTGAGGGCCATGATGTAGAGTACCAATGAATGCTGAAGCATTGTTTCGTCAACTGTGCTTTCATCAAAAGCGAGAGTGAGTGATGGCCATGATGATGTAGATTACCAATGAATGTTGAAGCATTGTTTGTATCGTCAACTGTGCTTTCGTCAAAAGCGAGAGTGAGTGAGGGCCATGATGTAGAGTACCAATGAATGCTGAAGCATTGTTTGTATCGTCAACTGTGCTTTCGTCAAAAGCGAGAGTGAGTGAGGGCCATGATGTAGAGTACCAATGAATATTGAAGCATTGTTTCGTCAACTGTGCTCTCGTCGATGGCGTGAGAGAGTGAATGGCATCTGTGCTCTCGTTCGACGTAACACTGATAAGGGAAAGAGAGGGGGGAGAGGTTATCTGATAATCATTTCACGTGGGCTTTCCTTTTTTTCCTTTCTTCCTTTCCTGCCTCTTTCTTTCCTTTCGTTCATTACTTGATTCGTTCATGCATTCATGTTTACTTTCTTTTCCATGTTATGTCATGTTCTTTATGTTCGCTCTTCATTTGTTGTTTTTTTCTGTGTGTACATGTATTGGCTGGCTGGTCAGCGCTTTTTCCCCCGTCTTTTGTTAACCTATAATGGATGTGTGTGTGTGTGTGTGTGTGTGTGTGTGTGTGTGTGTGTGTGTGTGTGTGCATGCGTGCATGCGTACGCGTGCGTGCGTGTGTGTGTGTGTGTGTGTGTGTGTGTGTGTGTGTGTGTGTGTGTGTGTGTGCACAGATCTGAAGCTGCTTCAGGACTTGTCAGAACAGTCTGAGGAAATGGACGACCACATGCTCAACTTGCAGTCCAACCACATAGCGCTCCTCAGACAAGCCCTTAAATGTTAGTTGTGTCGTCACAAACAACTCTTCGGGGCATGATCAGTAACATGATGGGGGGGGGGGGGGGGGGGGGGGGTGTCCAAGGGAATGGGGTCTTGCACGCTTTTAAATTTTGAAAGAGAGAGAGAAAGACAAAGAGAGTGTGTGTGCGTGCCTCTGCGTGTGTGTGTGTGTGTGTGTGTGTGTGTGTGTGTGTGTGTGTGTGTGTGTGTGTGCTTTTCTCTCTCAAAAGCTTGTGTGGGGAATGGAGGTGGGGGGTGGGAAGAGGAGGTAAAGCTGTCCTCTCCCCACGGACTATTCAGCATCTTTTTTTTTCCATTTTCGACCGACATCACACAAAAACAGTTCGGCGCCTGGCATTTCTGCTGGGTGAGAGGGGAGGAGGTAAGGGTGAAGGGGTGGGGGAGTGTCCAAAAGTCTCTGCTGTGGAGACAGAACCTCTGGTTTTCTGAAACAGCAGTTCATGTTGTTTCTAACGCCGCCGGTCGCTGTGGTCGTCAAGATCGATTCCTTGTCTGAAACGGGCCCACGCTTGTTAAGTGGTATTATCGCAGTAACTATGTTCGTTGGACGTTGGTTTTGTTTTCCCCACCCCCCCCCCCCCCCCCCCCCCCCCCCCAAAGGTGAGTAGTATCATTACATTAGTAATGTTCTGTTTTGCCTTCTCAGGGCAGCTCAGAATTTGTAAGGCTACGACAATAAACGCTGGTTTTTCTTCTCTTGTATGTCTCTGTTGTTAACAGTATCACCACGGTAGGGTTTTTTTTTCTCTTCTTTTTTTGAGACAGATCCTCAAATATTCATAACATCACTGCAGTGTCTGTGTTTGTGCGGTTTTCAGACAGGTTCTCATGAATGAGAAGTCTCACCTCACTGCTGAGAGACAAGCCTGGCCTCATTCTCTCTCCAGTGCTGTCAACTGTAGCCTGTTCCATCATAAACAAAAAAATGAAACAGACTGCAACGTCTGGTGTTTGTTGAAAAAAGGCGCTTTCGCCGAAACATCCAGAAGTTTTGTGGTGTCCTTGGTAAATAAAACAACGTCACTTTACACTTGTTGTTGTGTGCTTGTTTGTTTGTTGTCTATTCCATCATTAGATTACTCCTGCTGCCGCTGGCACTGTATGATTACTGCAGTTGCTAGTACACACTACTGCTATTACTGTGGCGTCTGTAGCTGCTACTGCTGCTGCTACTACTACTGTAACTACCGTTACTACTACTACTGTTACTACTCACTACTACTACTGCAGTTACTGCCACTATTGCCACCACTATTACAGCTACTACGACTACTGCTGCTACTGCTGCTGCTGCTACTCCTCTTGCTGATACTGCCGCTGCTACTATGACCATTAATGCTATTACTGCTGCTACTGCTGTTACTACTACTGCTACGCTACTGCTGCTGATTCTACTACAACAAATGCTACTACTACTGCTACTACGACTACTACTACTACTACCGCTACTGCTGCTGCTGCTGCTACTGCACTACTACTACTACTACTACTACTACTACTATGCTACTACTACTACTACTACTACTACTACTACTACTACTACTACTACTACTACTACCAGCCGTCTTCCACCTTGATGCTGTGAGCAGTGTCCCGGATCCAGGGTGTGACCTACCTGACGCGGTCGGTGCACGACCAGGAGAACGACGCGGTGGTGCAGCGAGCATCGAGTACGTCAACATGGTGCAGATGCCCAAGAAGCTCAGGCCCTGGAGGGTTATCCCCCCTGTGCTGCCCTTCTCCTCTGAGGAGATCGACGACCAGGTGGCCATCCAGGGCAAGCTCGTCTTCTTCAAGCCCTCCGAGCTCATGAACGGCTGTTTCCTCGTCTGCATCGCCCGGGAGGTGGGGGACATGGCGGGAGTCGTTTGGGGGGGGGGAAGAGGCAGGGGGGTGGTGTGTCGGGAGGACAAAGATAGGACGGACAAAGAGGGTTGGTTCTGTTAAAGGAGATGTTTGCATGCAGAAAGTGTGTGTGTGTGTGTGTGTGTGTGTGTGTGTGTGGTGTGTGTTGTGTGTGTGTGTGTGTGTGTGTGTGTGTGTGTGTGTGTGTGTGTAGGAGAGAGAGACAGACAGTGAGTGAGGAAGTGAGTGTGCGTGTGTGTGCTCGCATGTATGCGTTGATGCACGCATTCGGTAATGGGTATTTTGAGGATAGGGAGTTTTTGTAATTATACTTGATCATAACGTGTGACTGTCAGCACGGTGCGTGTGATCGTGTGTGTGTGTGTGTGTGTGTGTGTGTGTGTGTGTGTGTGTGTGTGTACAGTGCAGTATACAGTCTACAGAAAATATTTTAGGATGTGGAGGGTTTCATAATTATGTTTGTTTATGTGTGTACACTTGAACGCGTGCGCATGTGTGTGTGTGTGTGTGTGTGTGTGTGTGTGTGTGTGTGTGTGTGTGGAGAACGAAGTTTTGAGTTGCTGACGTCTGATCAAATTGCTCAGCCAGGTCCTTCATCTTGATTGATTTCATTCCAGTCGGGAACACCACTGTTCCATTGTTTGGGGTGATTTTCCCCCCAGTAGAAACGCATGCCAAGAAGAAAAGAAAAAACAAAACAATAGAAAAGCATAACGATTGGCCAGCCGAACTCATGTACTCATTCACCCTGTCATTTCCATCCCACCAGAATCCATGTCCTCTGTCACCTTTTCTGTTTTACACAGCCAGAGGACCCCTGCAGAACTGGCCAAGGCCAGACACCTGACAGCCAAAAACCTCCAAGGGCAAGCTGAAATCCAACGGGTCCTCGTCAGAATCCTCGGAAGGAGCGCCGAGGACCAGGAAGAAGTCCTCGGTGAAGAAAGGCAAAGCCTCCACCTCCAAGGTCAGTACCCACAGCAACGGCAGCACCAACGGCCGTCCCGTCACCTCCAGATCCTCCAGGCTGACTAGCGCTAGGGTCCCAGAGTATGCGAAAGTGGTCAAACACACCCCGCTCCGTTCAGGTGATGCTGAGGGGGTTGGGGCTTAAAGTCTCAGGGAGGTGTTGAAAAGGTCTGGAATCTCTGTGTGGATTCCCTGCACGGACCAGCTATTTTCTGTGAGCTGGAGCCCTGGCACTTTGTGGTGCTTCTGGCCTTTCGTGTCAAAAAAAAACCATTATGGGTCAGCGTCGTCAGAAGAATGGAACTAGTAAGGCAATTTGAGAAGAGTAGCTCTGCGGACTGAAAGTATTCACAGCAATAGGGAGTAAGCAGCTCGCTGCCTGCTTCCACCTGTTGTCTCTCTCTTACTCGCTGTATGTCTGTCTCGTGCTCACCCTCTAACTGTGCATGTACGCGCATAACTTTGTGTGTGCAAATGAAAGAGTATCAGCTCGCATGTGTAAAGTAAGTCAGTCTATGTAATCATCTGAATTCTCTGTGTGTGTGTGTGTGTGTGTGTGTGTGTGTGTGTGTGTGTGTGTGTGTGGCTAGTGTAAACTTATCCATTGTCTCTCAGTACCAACTAGTGCTAGCCAAACTCATGTGACATTGCGTTAAGTATTGTACAGGCTTTTCAGGCCATCCCCAGTTTGAGGGTGTTATGGAATGGCAAAAGCCAAAGATCTGTGCTTCACGTTTTCAGCAATGTTATCGGTATAAAGTGGACTTTTTCTGTAAAAAGAAGAGATGAGATTTTTCGTTTTTGTATGTTCATAAAAAGATAAAAATGTATATGCGAATATTGTAACAAATATTAATTTCTGTTCTGTCAAGATCACCGCTTCGTGCAGTTTTAAAGGTGCACGTACAAACAAATATATCATTAAATACAGATAAAAGATAGAGCACTTGCAAATTTAAAATGCCACTTTTTGAGGTTATCATGACAGTGATTCAAGCAAGTGAGGTCCCATTAGACGAGCAAATGAAATAGTCTGTCTCGTCTCAACAAACTATGGGATGGCCTTGTTTACATAAAGTAAACATGAAATTTTCATTGTTATCAAAGTGATCAAAAGTAGTAGTTTGTCTTGGGGAAAATCAGAAATGAACGGATCAGTCACTTTGTACATTTCTGATTTGGAGTACATAAGCGACTTGTAGGTTGAGGAGAAGGGAACTGAGCTCAAAATGGTCGGTTGAAGAAGGACTGTGGGATGAACTTCGACTCACAGGATGGTCGTGCAGGTCTCTGCTGCACAATAACCAGACAAGATAGTTAATCAAGGTCAGGACACAGAGATTGATGATGTCAATGGCAGTGAGCTAGGGTAAGAAATGAGAGAGGAGAGTGGGAGAGGGAAAGACGGCCGAATGGCAAAGTGGAGTGGGAGGAGCGAAGAGGTGGACGGAGAAAAAGGAGAAAGGTAGGGAGGGTACTGTGAGTGGTTTAAGGGCAGTGAAGAAATAACTGGCAATTAACATTATCCTCAGCAGTGAGAAGGACGACGGGTTACGCTGCTAGAGCCTGCTGCTGTGCTTATCGTGACTGTGTGACTGTCTTGAACTTATTCTGGTTATCGTGAGGTGTGTTTTAAGGGCAGTAACAGCTACAACAAGAAGATTGGTCTCAGACGATGTATGTAAATGTATCAGTGGGGCATTTTCTACTTTCTTTTTCTTTGTAATCACTTTTGTCATCGTTAGACATCACCCCTGAGATTGTGAAATGATGTAAATGTATCAGTGGGGCATTTTCTACTTTCTTTTTCTTTGTAATCACTTTTGTCATCGTTAGACATCACCCCTGAATTGTGAAATGATGTAAATGTATCAGTGGGGCATTTACTGCTTTCTTTTTCTTTGTAATCACTTTTGCCATCATTAGAGATCACCCCTTAACTGTGAAATGCTTCACCAGCAGCTTGATGTTGATTATCCTACGGAATTTGTTGGAATTGTATCCACATGCCCTTCTCCTTTCCCACCCACCTTGTACTTACCTACTGTTGGTCGTATTCACCACATGTGATTTAAAAACAGGCAAATGCCTTTCTTGTTCTCCCGATGATTTGCCTTCAGCTGGCTGGCTGTCCACTTTTTTTTCAAACCTGCCACCCAGCATTTTGTAATAGATTCTGTATTACTGTACTTGATTGCTTTGACTCATTCAACAGTTGGTTGGTATTGGGTAGTAGAGTACTTCTGGATGTGCGTGGTCTTGCCAGTGGACTTCGGGCGTGTGCGTGTTTGTACACATTGCCTAGGCCCTTGTGGAAAACACAAAGAACTGGTTTTTTCAGTAGACGTGTTCGAATCTGAGATATCCTGATGGTGCATCTGTCATAAGATTCTTTCTAACGGCAATATTGCAGTGCCGATGGTATTATTCCCATGGAGTGCAGCTGTCAGTTTTGGTAACTCTTGATATAGATATGCGCAAAATATTGTCAGGTTTGTTGTTTATGTTGATTTGTTCACAATTTTTGTGTTAAAGTTTTTATTGTTGAGCACGTTCATGTACTTATTCTAATGATTGTATCTGCACAGTGGAATCACATTGTAAAGCTGTACTTACAATGAAATTTCATCTGCCTTTATTTTTTTATGTGTGTTATGACATGTATGCCTTGTTAAATCTTTGTGTGGTTGAAATGTTATTGCGTTGTCATTCTGTGTATGTTTTGAACATATTTTTCATATGAAATGTGAAGATTAACATACCTATTCCACACAAGTGTGTAAAACATACTACGATGAGTGTGTCATGTTAATTGATAGTATCATGCACTTCAGGGTATTCATTGTCCTCTTAAAACATGACAGCCGAATCTGGAATCAGGGACTATGGTCCACATGAACGAGATGGTAGCTCGACGTGGCACCTCATCCTTTAAGGTCATCGAAGTGGCTGTTTGACTGACGGTGGAACAGACTTTCTTTCTCGCTGTTAGTGGGGGTCTGCTTGTCCCATGCGTCAATGGTTCCTGGCAGAAGGAAGTGGTCAGGATGGTCATGACACTATCTTGAAGCTGTTTCACACAACCTCCCCCCCCCCCCACCTACCCTGGGATGCTGGCAGGCTCATCCACTGGCTGGCCGCTTCGCTGAGGATGGTGGTTAGAGCTGGCCTGCCAGTCTGAGATGCTTGTGACCCAGAGAGCTGTAGGACGAATTGGCCGCCAGAGCACGAAGAGAAGACAGGTCGTCTGATGGCGCTGAACACAGCTTGGGTAAAAAAAAACTAGAACTGTATGCAGACAAGAGACAGAGACCCTCGTTGTGTCCTACTATCTGCGACCACACATTTTTCAGATGGAGTCTACAGACTTTGATCTGCCAACAATGAATCCTGACAATGTGCAACCGGATCAGTGATTCATGCTGACTTCGGGCAGCAAACACCTTGTCTTTTTAAAAACCCGAAGCCCGAACCACATTAATCCCACCATCATGACTGAAGTTTACCGAGAACAGTGGGGAGGGAGACTTCATTAGAGATTCAATTAGAAAGTGTCACTGTACCCGGAGCGGCGCTGCTCACAAACGCAATGCTTCCTAGTCCTCAGAGCTGGACTGAAAGTCTAGGCAGCCACGGGCATACCCTAACGCTGAATAAGCGAATACTCACGAGTCGGATCACTGTGCATCTTGTTTAGGAGGAGGAAAAGGAACACGCGAAGCCTGGTTGTCTGTTCAAGACTGTCAGCTGGAGGAGGTCCATCCCAGCCTGGAAGGTTTTCAGGAAAGATGCGGTGGCCATTGTCATGCTTGTGGGTGACTAACATTATCCCACACAACTGACATATCAGATCTCCTGAAATACGACTGAGTCGATTCTTAGGGCTTTGTCCGAGGGTGGTGTCTCTCTCATCTATCGGGTTCCCGGCCCCAGGTCTTTTGTGTCCTGTCTTAGGCTCCAGCCCTCCAGTTGTCAATGTCAGCCCTACCATGTATGGCCATCACATTTACGTCTGCTTTTAGGATGGGCATAGGCACATGAAGGACTACACCTTCAGAATTGGTAACGGTCATGTCTACAGGCAGCTGTTGCATTTCGGGAGAATTCTGCCAACGGGTGGGGGTAGAAAATAGTGTCGCAGAGCAGTGCAAGAGACAGGTGGGCTTTTTGTCCCTGGTGAGGGGGGGTTGAGAGGAGCTTGTGGATGTGGTCAGTACAGATGTTGGCACGGTCAAGCTTCTGATTATTCTACGCCAGCAATCTCCTAATGCTGCCATTCTCTATCATTTTTTCTGCTTTTGGTCTGTTAATTTTTGTGTTTGTTGTTGTTGTTTGTTGTTGTTTTTTTTTTCGGGGGGGGGGGGGGGGGGGGGGGGGGGGGGGGGGGGGGGGGGTTAGTGATTTGATATTGATGTGGGTTCAGGACAGTCGTTTTTCTGTTGTCTGTACTTTCCGATATTTTTCCCCCTCTGCTTAAACAATGTTTATTTTTCGAGAACCTGTGCCTTCGTATGTGCTAAAATTTGGTATGAGACGTAGATTTCATTTCAGTTTGTTTACTACTTTGTTGTTAATGTCTATTTTCATATTCTTTTAATATTTCATTATGGACGCAGTGGTGTATGATTATGATGGCATCACGACATTAGTGACACAAACCTTAACAACAGTAGTAACGGTACTGGTGTTACTGATAATTGATGGTGATTACCATGTTTATGGTGTTTTGTGTATACTCAGTTTCGTCGCTTGCATTGGTGTAGCGCTCACATGTATGCAAGACTTTGACCTCTGCCCCGGTTGTACTTTTATTAGTTGAATGGGGAGTGTAAAAACTGGTAGTGCACACCACTAAGGAGGTCGACTGTTGCGTCGGCTGGGCATCAGTAACATCTGAAGTCATTCAGGTCGACTGCTGTTCTTGGTGTAGCCATGCTGTAATCTACGCAGTGGACGTCAAACCGTGAGCTTTGTGACAATATTAGAAAGGAGATCTACGCATAGAAGTTTAGACAGCGGGATTCGCGAGAAATATTAAAGCAGGGATCATAAAGCTTCAGCCTGGATTGTAGGAGGGTGTCAGAACAAGGATTATGGAACTTAAACCTGTGTTGTGAGAGGATACTAGAACAGGGATTATAAAACTTCAACCTGGATTTTGTGAGGACTTTAGTACAGGGATAAAAAAAAAAAACTTCATCCTGGAATGTGTAGGGATGTTAGAACAGGGATTATGAAACTTCAGCCTGGATTATGTGAAAATATTAGAACAGGAATTTTGAAACTTCAGCTTGGTTTGTGTGAGGATATTAGAACAGGAATTTTGAAACTTTAGTCGGGATTGTCTGAGGATATTAGAACAGGAATTATGAAACTTCAGCGCTGATTGAGGATATTAGAACATGAATTATGAAACTTCAGCGCTGATTGTCTGAGGATATTAGAACAGGAATTATGAAACTTCAGCGCTGATGTCTGTCTGATGATATTAGAACAGGAATTATGAAACTCCAACCTAGATTGTGTGAAGATATTAGAACATGAATTATGAAACTTCAGCCTGGGTGGTGTGAGGATATTAGAACAGAAATAAAAAGGCACTGTCTGGAATGTGTGAAAGTACTGTAACACAGAGGTAAAAAGATTCTGAGTGGATTGTATCAGATTTTTAGAAATAGGATTGAAAATTAGGTTCAGGCCAGATATCAACTCAGGACTTTTAGAAGCTGGGACTGGATTGATGGAGGATATTTCAGCGCTACCGACTTACGCAATGTAAACTATGAATTCCTCAGGGATATCAGAAGAGGCATTTAGAAGTTTCCGTTTCACAGGATGTACAAATACATGTAGGTATAGAGTGTCTTTATGGATAAATCTTTATAAAAGGCCAAATGTGTCCTTTGAAAGGTGAGGGTTTGATTTCATGATTGTAACTTTTTTTCTTTTTTCTTCATTTCTCTTTGTTTCATTTGTGACACGTGTCTTGCCCTTTACCCATGAATGTGGATGGTGTTTTCACCTGTATTGATGCTGCTGACTGAATGATGAAACTGTGTCGCATGTTGTGATCACCATCTTGTAAAGTTTCACATCAGTTGTACCACAACCTAGCATTTTTCAGTCACTGTTATGGTTGTCTCTTTTTGCCGTGGTTTTGTTGTTGGAAGGGGAGGAGGGAGAAGAGGAACGGGGTTGGGGTAGAAGTGCTGTTTTTTCTGACTTTTTTTTTTTGCGCATGTGTGTGTGTGTGTGTGTGTGTGTGTGTGTGTGTGTGTGTGTGTGTGTGCACGCGCGCGCACGCGCATGCACGCGTGTATGTGTGTGTGTGTGTGTGTGTGTGTGTGTGTGTGTACGTGCGTGCGTGCGTGCGTGTGTGTGTGTGTTCAGTAGGAACGCACAATATTTGAATAGCAGCAGTCTTTTTTCTGTTTTGATGTTGATTTTCATTGGGTTGTATGGATTTGGGGTTTCATTTGCATAATTCGTCGGTGTTTGTATCATGTAAACAGCTAGTATTGTATGAATATCACGCATGTGAAACAGAATGCTTCAGGACATGTGGTGTGACACTTCTTCCTTTTTCAAACTAGTGTAATTTTCTGGTGCTGTTTAATGACCCCAAAGACTGCACCTTTGACTGCTTGTTTGCTGCTGTGTATCATTTGATGCCAGACGGCCTGTCTATAATTCTCTCTGTCTCTTTTCTCTCCTCACAGTCACCCTCCATTAGTATCTCTATGACCAACTGTCACGTTCTGTCTGTTCATCAATGTTCATGCTCATGTGTATTATAGACGGATCATAGACGCTAACTCCAATCAGTTCGGTCATCCCCACCCCCCACCCCCTCTATAATGCGTTCCGCCCTTTACTCCTCCCCCCACTTCCCTCTACCTTCCACCTCCCTAACCCCACCCCCATTCTCTTTTTTAACAAGTTCCCCATTTTGCTGACTGTTGTTTAGAATGAAGTATTGATTATTGGTCGATTCTGATTGATCTTGCATTAACAGTGTTATGTTGTTGTAGCTCGGCTCCATCACCAAGGTGAATGATTTGTTTGTGGCGCAGAGGTAGTTCTGTCTCATTATTGTCCACCTTCGAAAAACCTGATTCAGCCTTTTGTAATCCTGTTTGTGCTGCCATTGGTTTCAGTGAACTTGGCTATTGGGAATTGTCAGGCAAGTATCCATTGAATCCACAGACTGCGTTCACAGCATGGCAGTTTTTTTTTTGTTTTTATTTAGTTTGGTTATACACACCACAGATAGATTAGAAACAGAACGGTTTTTGGTTTGTTTGGAAGATGAATGGTGGGCACCCACATTATTGTTCCCGTTTCACGGTAATTCACGTTAGATGTTTATTCTGTGTTGGTTTTCACAAGGTTGAACGCGTACACCTTTCAAGTTTTTTGTCTTTGCGATATTGAACACGTGCGTCTGCCATGTTTTTTTTTCATCATAATATTGAGCATCTACATCTTTTTTCACAAAAGTGGACACCAATACAAGTTGTTTTATAAAACAATATTGAAACTAATTCGTTTTTTGGAAATTTTTAATGATATGAAACAATACTGATAGACATGTGTTTCATACAAGGAATCGCTTGGTCACCATCTGTTGGAGCCACGCATGTCTGTGTAATGTTCGTTTTTACATGTGTGATAGGGCGTATCTCCACCCATTATTTCAATGTGTCTGTATGAAAATTTGCTTCTGTTTGGGAGACGTGTCATTTACATGCCTTTTGTCAATAATAAAAAGAAAAAAATCTTCCTCATTAGTACTCTCTCTCTCTCTCTTTTTTTTTTTTCTGTCTGTCTCTGTCTGTTGTCTCTCTCTCTCTTGGAAAAGGAAAAGGTCCAGTGTCTTTTTCATTGGAACTTGTCTTTAAGAGCTGTAGTCATATATATACAAAACTATTTTTGTTTCATTTTAAGTCAAGATTCTTTATACTTTGTTTACCTTTGATCTACTGTTCGTGTCTATTCAGTTGTCCTCAATGTCATCTCTTGTTCACAGTGATTCAAAAACCGACGCCTTTTCATCCAGTATTACCATCGCACGTAGTTCTCATCTTTCTGTGCCGCTCTTCAATTTTTGCTGAAAATGTCTTTAACATGCTAAGAACAATTTATTTCGTCTGTGATATCATACCTCTTAAAGATGCGCTGTCTTGTTTGTATCGCCAAAAGTGGTTAAACTTTGTATTGGAATAAAAAAAAAAAAAAGAAAGAAAGGCCGGAAATTAATCGTGTTAATGCTATTGTTCGGTTTTTTACAGCTTTTTTCTGTAGGCTCAAGTGAACATGCCTTTTCTCTCTCTCTCTCTCTCTCTCTCTGTGTGTGTGTGTGTGTGTGTGTGTGTGTGTGTGTGTGTGTGTGTGTGTGTGTGTGTGTGTGTGTGTGTCACCCATTGCATGGCTGTTTCGTAACGTCACACAGTTTCAAGGATTCTGTGGTGAGCATATGATAGTGTGTGTTTATGTGTGCGCACGTGTGTGTGTGTGTGTGTGTGTGTGTGTGTGTGTGTGTGTGTGTGTGTGCGCACTTGCCCTACACACGAGCGTTCAGGGGCATGCTCATACATGTGTGTGTGTGTGTGACAGCACATGTAACCCACGCAATACAGAATATCATGTCCCGATGGGCATAGCCGCGATAACGATTTAATTAAAAGCTGACCATTAGGCTTCTGACAGGGAGATGCGTGACGTCATGTACTCTTGTGTACTCAAAGTGCAATTGCTGTGCTGCAAAATGTGGTGTTGTTTTTTAATCAGCGATCATATCTTTTCAAATCACCGAGTATGATCTTGCTTATCAATAATTAAGTAATTGTTAAGATGTCAACTTAATCCCCCCCCCCCCTCCACTCTGTCTGCGCCTCCCCCCCCCCCCCCCCCATGCACACACACCACCTCTCCCCCCATCCCACACACACTCATCCATCTTGAGAAAGAGAGGGAGAGAGAACAGAATTATGAATGTTAGCACATGTTGTGTCACTGTGCGTTCCTGATGTATATATGAATGAGAAACATACCGGAAGAATCTTTGTATTTGTTGAATTCTGTATTCAATGTATGGCATTTTGCAAAGTACAATAATGTCAGTCTTTCTGTTTGTTTGTCGTTGTTTGCTTGTTTGTTTGTGTTTTTTTGCCTAGTCTCCCTTGTGTGTGTGTGTGTGTGTGTGTGTGTGTGTGTGTGTGTGTAGTTATAAAGTGGGTTGCTAGCTGTTTAATTTTAGCCGTCGGAAAAGTCGGGTGCGTTTTGTTTTTTTTTTTTTTTTTTTTTCCGCGCACTCTCTTTCTCATCCTAAACCCACTTTGTTTTTACACACACATCCTGGCAAGTTCAGTTTCATGGTCACTTTTTTTTTTTTTTATCTACGCGTCCAAAATAGTTGATTCGTAAAATAGGTATCAATGTTTCACTGCTAGATTTCCGAAAAAAAAAACTGTTGGGGGGAAATGTTTTCTAAAAGATTGTAGTGGAACATGCCAATGTAGCATAAATGAAGGATTTTTCTGCCCCACCCAAGTGGCGTATTTTGCAGTCTGTCCGTAAATTCTAACAGACACGCCCTTGAAAATTCAGTAGTAACCCAGTTTGGGTGGTGTGGTTGTTTGCGTGTACGTCAGCTTGTGGCCTGCATTCACATGCGATGTTTAACTGCTTGAATGTTATGATTCGTAACGACTGAGCAAGCTGTTTTGTGCACGTGATCACTGTAATAAATATTCCGGTTGAGTTGAACGTGGTGTTGCGTCACTGCATGGCATGAATTTAATGACATCACCAACGGTTTCACGTGCATTGTGCAAGCATGCATGCGATCTTAATGTGGTGCACATGTGCCGAGTTTGTGTGTGTGTGTGTGTGTGTGTGTGTGTGTGTGTACGCACGTAGAAGAGTATCGGGGGACTGTGCACATACTACGCTAAAACAGAATTCGTTGCGCATATTTGGTGTGGGATTTGGTTTTATCCTTTTTGCATGCAGCACACGACTCTTTGTTTCAGAGATTGTAAAGTATAGTAAGCACACAGTGAACAACAATGCAAATGGTTGTTTTTATTAGCTTAACTTCTCTGTCGACCACTGGGTACGAGTTAATGTCAGATGGCATAAAGCTGGTGGTGGTGGTGGTAATGGCGGTGGTGTGGTGATGTTGGTAGAGATATATAGACATATTACACACACACACTCATGCTGATTTTTCATTCTCATTCTCTTTCTTCCCCTGCCTCCCCCCCCCCCCCCCCCCCCCCCCCCCCTTTTTTTTTTTTTTTAAAATCTTTGCCAAGTTACCGATGTGATGATGGAAGAATTGTTAGCCAGCACCCCCCCCCCCCCCCCCCCCCCCCCAACCCCTTACTAAATTGTTCAAAACACACATATATTTGTATATGCATCTTTATCTATACAGACAGAAGATAGATATATGCAGCTGTGCGGTTAGTTGCAGACTGCTATGTGATTAGTGTTGCAGACACTGCAGTAAAGTGTTGCGGACTGTTGTGCAGTTAGTGTTGCATGCTGGAATGTCACAGGTTCCAGTCCCATCAGGGGCTTTTCTTTGTGAGATTTTTAGACCCATCCAGCTCCTACCCAGAGGTGAGTATGCTATAGGCTCATGCAGGAAGATTGGAATCGTAAGTCACCCACTTAATGAATGCGTCGCCAAGAGTGTTGGTCACGTTTCTTTACCGACACTGCAGGAGGCCTGACTGATGGCCAGATATACATGTGCATGTGTTTTTGTGTGTGTGTGTGTGTGTGTGTGTGTAAGTGTGTATGTAAGTGTATATACATGTATACATTATGAAAGGAAGCATGAAATGCAGTGGAGCACTAAGCAATCATCATTCGTTGCGGGCTTACCTGAAGTAATCTGTCCATGTTGGATCAGAACGGGCGCCACTAAACGCTACCAAAGTGACTAAGCAGCAGAACACAGCCTCCTCTGGTGGGCTGCTTCACGATTTCCTGATCTTAATAGCTTGCCGTGGACTGCAGTTCTGGGGCTGCAACTGGAGGAGCCAGAGCTGTGTACAGAAGATGGAAGTGGGATTTACGCCAATGACGGGGATTGGAAAATTGGGGGGAGGGGGGGGGGGGGGGAAATAAATTGTTGCACACAACTTTCCTAAACATATGATTGTAGTGTTCTGTGCGTGTTGTTAGCTGGTTCCAGGTTGCTGGCCTCGTGTCTACCACCAGAATGAGCTGCTCTTCACTTTCTACACTGGCAACTCCACCCCTTCCAACACTGATCAAGATAGCACTGGGACTTCTCGGAAGACAAATAGATGGGATGTTGCAGAACAAGAGAGAAAACAGACAAGCGCTCATCTTCAGTAGCGTACCCACCATCATCGCATGATGTATTGAGGAATCAAGCAGACAGTAATGTTGCCCTGATCGGCGTCCTCCAAGGGAAAACATGGACAAGAAAATCACCATTTTCTTTTTGTTCTTTCCCTGACATTGGGTCATATAACTTCCTGTGCTGAATACAATCCGTTGCATACAAAAGCATGTTAAGTCTTTACAAGTGATTCCCGTTTCTTGTCGTCCATGTGGCTGTGTACTTTCTTGTCTTTGTGAACATTCACCGACAACAAAAAAACATTGTCTTTAATAAAAGCAAAAAGGCAGCGTGTCACTGGCAAAGGAGAAACTGGTTTATGTCACAGAGCTAAATGAAACAATCTTCTGTGACAAAAGTAAAATCTTCTGTGACAAAAGTAAACCGTCTTCTTTTGTTGACATAACAGAAACTATCACAAATAATGGAATAGAGAAAGGATCTCATGTCACAAACAAAGAAAAAAAAATCTTGTGTGATAAAGATGAAGTAAGGATCTTGTACAAGAGAAAGTGATATTGCTTCATAAATGAATAAAAAGGATCTCTATTATAAATGAAAGAAAATGGGCCTCGTCTCATCACACACACACACACACACACACACACACACTTTGAGATGAGCAGAACTGATGTGTCTTTAAACAAAAAAAGGATCTCATGCATCGTAAACGAAAGACAAAGGATCTTGAATGATAAATATGAGAAAAAATGTAGCATAAAAGAGAAAGATTTCTGTTTAAAGACAGAAAATGAGAAAGAGAGGGAGAAAAGAAAGGATCGTATATTACTGACGAGAGAGAGAGAGAGAGAGATGGAGAGAGAAAGTGAGAAAGGATCACATGTTACTGACAAAAGAGAAAAGGATCTTGCATTGTTGACTAAAACAAACATGATGTACACCAGTAACTATCTGAAAGGATCTTATATCATGGACAAAAAAATAAGGATCTACAATCACAGTAATAGAATGATATGCTGTTGTCAACAGAGAAATAATTTTACATCACAAACGAAAAGAAAATAGCTTTCGACAAAGACAGAGGGTCCACATTAGTAGAGAAAAAAGCAAAAAGATTCTTTAGCACGATCAGCCAAATCTTCCCTTTTTCAGTGTAGACAAAGAGAACAAAGAATGGGTGGGACAGGCCAGATCAGTGCCAGTCAGTCTAAAGCAATTGCATGATAGAAAAAAAAAAATCGGGATCATTTTGTGTTTTAGAAACTTTTTCTGATTTTCTGAAGTGATGGTTTTTCAATTATTTTCCTTACAGAGGAGATCCCTAAAAATGAAGATGACAAGACTGATGAAAAATACCTCCATTTAAGATCAAGATCCTGTTACAGTTACAAGCAGGCACTTTCCATATCTAGAAGAAATCATGATAGAAAGATTTGTTGGCTTCTCTTTGGTGCATACACGTACACTCTCTCTCTGTGTTTTGGAATTATTCTTAATACACTTGTAGCCAGTGAGAAAGTAGATTTGGGGGATAGAAGCAATCTTCTATGCAAACATTCTTTTCTGCTAATTTCTCCTTCTCATTTGCTTTTTACACTGACATATTTTATATATCCTTTTAATTGCATCATTTTGATAGATCCATTCTTCTTCACCAGGCAGTGGACTACAAATCTTATCTGCAGCTGCCCAGATTTTTGCAAGTCTCATCTGAGCCAGTTTCCTTTGGTCAGATCTGGGCAGTGCTGTTGCTTGTTGGCATCTTTCCCTGTGGAGAGACTAAGGACTTCTGAAGAACGAATCATTGTGTTGGATCACTCCACGTACGATCCAGCTAATGCTATGCAATTGATTACAATTCAGATAAAAATTTGAAGGAATTCTATCACTTGAAGTTTTTGCTGCTTAAATGATAGCAAATATGCATTAGTGCCCATTTTACGTTATTTCCATGCCGACCATGTTTGGCCATATGCATAGTTTTTTACTTTTTAGTAGTTGTAAGACCACAAACACAAAAACTCTTGGACAATTTTTCGATGCAGATGCTTTATTGGTGTATTCACAGCAAATGTCTGAACATAATACACACAATACTGATGCTGAAAAAAAAAAAAAAAAAGATGTTCGCTTGACTGCTAAAACATGCACCACATCAATGGTCTTAAATGGTGTATACATGAGCAAGCTCGTGTACGCTCTATCACAAATATAAAAATGTTTCTGCACACTTAATTGTGCTCCAAGACTGTGCCATTTTCACTCTACAGCCACAATGCGCATGTGCTCAACTATCTGAAGCTCTTTTAATGTGTTTGCAGATTTCTATCCTTAATTGTTAAAACACATTACCATGGCAACAAAGATATCTAATAAAAAAAACAGCTTTGTCTCTCTTACAAGGAGTGTGTGTGTGTGTGTGTGTGTGTGTGTGTGTGCATGTTTAAGACAGAGAGAGAGAGAAAGCACTGCTGAACATTCGTATGCACATGTACATATTCAACATATTTTGAAAAATACAATGACCTTCAGTTACAAGATGAATGCAAGTTCTTCGCTTAGAATATTACTTCTACTAAATCGAAATCCAAGTTGGGCTCAATGGATCATCAACTACTGTTAAATACAATATGCTTATCGCCGCACTTGTTCTCTCTTTCTCTCTCTGGATATCCTAATAGCTCAAGCAATGCTCAAGTTTTAGACAGACATTTTAACATGTGATCAAAGATATTTGATCACAGTTTTTCATCCAGGTCCTAGGAATCGTGACCACAAGTGATTTAACTTGATCAAAGTTTTTCAACTGATTCCTAAGGGAATTCACTTGACTGATTCCTAACTGAATTCAGCTGTTTACTTATTTAAGTTCAGCCTAACTGTAAAGCCCTACACAACCCCCCCATACTGTCAAACATCCCCAGAGTAATAATACCCTATGGACAACTTGGATCAGACATGTTGCCAAACAGCCCAAAATCAATGTTCCCACAGAACGATTCAATAAAATGTTATTGAGCTGTCCCTCAGCAATGTTCTAGCACACAAATCGGATGGACCATTGTCGAAAAACCCCAAAAGCAATGTCCCTTCCGATGTCTCCGATAGAGCATTATTCAAGCTGTGCTCTTTATGGCCCTGTTAATTATGTCCCACAAAGCCAGGGAGCATTGTTCCACAGCTCAGTAGTGACCTTTCTCTTTTCTCTCTCTCTTTCTCTCTCTCTCTCTCTCCCCCCCCCACCCACAATTTGCTAAGGTTGGGCTTTATGTGAATCATTCCTCATGACATCTTCTAAATGTATTATTTCACAAATGCTGGCCACTCCTGATAAAAAACAAGGCAGGAGTCTGCAGTACAAACACCTTCGGTTCTTTACGTTCAAGTTTTATATGTTAAGAAAAATCATTGTATTAATTCGATCTGATGTTCATGTACCAATACAGGAAATGCTCTGTGGTAAATTTTTTTCAGGGTTCTAAGCTCCATACACTCTATTCTACTCTACAATTCTGAAATTCTTGATTCCTCTTAATATTAATAAAATGCAAGAAAAATTGAACTGTCAGATCCAAGAAGTATAGCTCACAAAGACCTGCAAACAATACGAATTAGCACCATGGCAAATGAAGATTCCACAGTTCCGTCAGAACAACAAAAAATACAGAAATTTCTTTACTGACAACAAATCTTGCTTATATCCATGTTTTGGACAACAAAATAGACTGACAACACTAAAAAAACAGAAAAAAAAAAAAAAGCCAGAAATTCAGATACAGCAATACAGTGTTTTATAAGATGGCTAAAGGGTATGCACTGGTGAATCAATGTGATGTCAGAACTGCCTAAACTTCAAAAACTTCAACTGAATTTCTTTTTCTGTTTGCCGAAAAGAATGTTCCATATCCAAGCAACACTGTTCATGACATCTTCACCTGAGAACACATGACTGCCAAACTGAGACAAACACAAGCTGCTCATTGAATCTCATCACCTTTTCCAGTGAGAGCTGAAGATAACTCAAACTTGGAAAACATTACTGCGTAGTTGGATAAAGATGTGAAGGAATCAAATATGATCACAACCCTGTACCTCGGTATTGGCGACAAAGATACCAGTACCAGTGACAAAACATAATGGTAAATACTCTGTTTTCATTAGGTTTTGATTCATCAGATCTGGGAACACCAAAGGAAACAAAATCATGTAAACAAAACCAAAAGAAAAAATGTTGTACATCTTTTAAAAATATATTTATGTAGTCAAATATCCGAGACAAGATACACCAACATCAGACAGAAAATTACCAAACATTATGTTTCTTGCTTGAAAATCTTTGAGTCATCAAACCTGGGTCACAAGATCAGGAAAATAAAATGTTAAGATCTGCATTTTCTTTTTTCCCTCTGGAAAGTAGGGATTTCACATTCTTCCCCATGTTTACAGAACCATCAAACCATAATCTCAAGGGGATTTCATTGAGACCTTGGTAATGCCCTGGTCACAATTCATTAGGTGCATCAATGATATGAATAGTGACTTTATCTAAAAAGCCTACCGAAAAACAAGGAGACTGAACAGATGACAAAGAAAGGATGATGTGTTCAAAGTAGGACAGAGAGCAAGGAGACATGAACAAAGAGGGCTGATGCACAATGTGATCACATGACGTCAAAAGAAGCTAAAAAAGATAAGAAAACAGAGCAGGATCTGCCTCACATATTCAACAGGTATGACTACACCAATAAAAAACACTCGTAGCAACTCATCTAGAGTCATGTGTTCCCCTTTTTCTTTCACGACAACAAACATTGCTAATTCTTGACTTGTCTACAAAATCTTTACGATACCTTCCCTTGTCCATAAGAACATGTATCAGCCAGTGTCTTAAAGTTAAACATAAACTGGTAATAATTTCACACAGACAAAGGCTACACAACATCAAACATCATCAACAAAAGAAAAAAAAAAAATCTCTGCAGCTGTTTTCATTAACATTGTATCAAGGGGGGGAAAAATAACAATAGTCTTTTCTGTTTTAAGTCTTTCTTCTCTCCAGCCAAGTGAAGACCACAGTGATAGAGAAACAGCAAAAGCAAGCAAGTAACATCTAAACCTCACCAAATGCCTGCAGCTGGAAAAAACTGATCAACCCTGCCTGACGTGACATTGCTGACACAGTCTGACAAGTATCTTCTCCCACATCAGTCTTCATCACAACCTACAATAAATGCTGTTGATTAAATGAAAGCATAACAATACACCAAAGCTGCGCATTATGTATATAACACAATACTTGATTAAAAAAGAATCGTACAAGGTCTTGCAGTGGATGTTCACTCACATTAAGATCAATAATTTGTCACACTAGAAAACCCAAATTTCATACGGACAACAGCAAAATAAAGGAACGGAAACACACACACTTAGATCTTAACCTTTTCAATCATCAGTTTATCCGTTTTCCTATGGTCTGTCTTCCATCTTTTCATCACTCATCACGGCAGGTTATCAACCTTGACTCACTCCTCATGTACATATGTTACCCATATTGCTCTCTCTGTGTCATCTCTGATCTTATTCAAAGCCTTTTCATCCTTCTTTCTTTTGTGTTTTTTTTTTTTAATGACAGTCTTTGTCAGCTCTCCCTTCAAATCCTGTCTTGTTCTGTGTTTACTTTCAAATTAACATTGTTTATATTCAGTATCTGTTTCCAAGTATGTCGGCCACATTGTTCATGTTCAGTATCTGTTTCCAAGTATGTCGGCCACATTGTTCATGTTCAGTATCTGTTTCCAAGCATGTCGGCCACATTGTTCATGTTCAGTATCTGTTTCCAAGTATGTCGGCCACATTGTTCATATTCAGTATCTTTTCCAAGTATGTCGGCCACCTCTTCCTTTACAGTGATACACTGTGTTAAGTACAGAGCAAACTTTAAAAAGATAACCATGTATAAATACCTTGTGTCATCGTCGTACAGACACAACACCAATACTAATTACAGACACATGTGCACAGTAAAAGCCTGATATATACATATATTGTGTAGTCGATTACATTGCTCAAATTGGAATGGTACTTCCAGATCACATTCACTGAAGTGACCACCATTTTTACGTGCCAAGAGCCACACAACCAAATGGCAGGGCTGGAACTGATAAAATAAAACAGTACACAGGGACACAAAACGCCTACAACTGCTTTGCCTGTGCACTACAGAACTGAAGACAGGAAAGACTAGTACACGAGACACAGGCAAAGCCCGCATCCATACCAATTTCCAAGCTGATATCAATACTAACCTTCATGACTTTTACACCAGGCAAACTTCTAATTTACGGTAATATCACACTGGATGACTGTAAATGCAGAGTCTGTTGCTTTGTAATGAACTGTAAGAACACTCTGACACTACTTTCATTGATAAAGACCGTCACCCACAATGAACACAATAATTTGACAAAAACAGTGTAAGCAAGCGGGCGACAAGTTACAACATAACTATGCTGGACTACAAAAACGTATCAGCAAAGGAATGGAGAATGATACCAGAACTCTGATCAAATCCAAATATCACTGAAAATGCTGTTCACTCAGCCTCAAAAACAAAGGGAAACAAACCAACAGAACAGAAAAGTGTTCACCTTTTCAATGATTACCAATACATGCAAGAAATCTCTAATAGCAATCTGAATGCTCACCAAAACCAATATTAAACAGAACTGAACACTTCATTTTAAGTGATTAACAAAAATCAACTGCAGTGAAAATCATTGCTGTTTCAACAGCCTGAACTGGAGGTCACTTCTTGGATAAAAGCTGTGATCTTTTACAAAACAAAAACGGCAAAGAAAGGTTGTTTTTTTTTTTTTTTTTTTTTTTTTTTTTTTTTTTTTTTTTTTCTGAAGTTTAGAAACAGGGCTGGTGAACAGGTTCAGTAAGTTTGGAGATCTATCTGTTGTCACATTTTCCTGCCAGCCCCATATCATCAAAGCACACAAGAACTCTGTTTTAAGCTCCAACAATTACTCCTTTCAATTTCTTAAGAGAAAAATAAGAAATATAAAATATATACACACAGCGGGAAAAAAAAGCAACGCAATCATCCATGGGCTGTCAAGAGTAAACTCATCCAGCCAGTTAACTGCAATACTGACAAGAGTGACTTGCTGCGAACACAGCTTTCAATTTGAAACATTAGTTCACACAGCAATGTAACCAAACCTAAGCCAAATCTAAGCCATCAACACGTGCAGCAATTTTTTTTTTTTTTTTTTTTAAAGTTCATGGCAGCATTAATTACAACAGTGGAAGCATTTTACAAACCACAAAGGGTAAAAATGGTAAAAAGCGAATAAACCAACATGGTGGCAAGCATGATTCAACAGTAATTTCAACAAGCGCAAGCCTTAACAGATTTTGTGAAAAAATGGGAAAGAATTGTATAAAATAAGATGGGTCTCGTCGTTTCAGGAGTGGCTGACCGGCCGAGAAATACTGATCTTTTTGATCAGGGCAATCGTGCCTTTCAGTTTGATGACCCCATTTCTTTGTGACACTGTTAATTGCGAGCCTTTTCCACTTCTCCTTCATTCAAGAGTACTCCTTTTCTTTGTTTATATCATAGTCTGTTTATATCAACAACACCCTCAGCCATAAAGAAGTGACATTCTCATAACCGTCATATATGAGTAAGCTGTATCAGTGCGGGCAGGTGTGTGAAACAGTGACAGTCACAGCGTAGTTGGCAGGAGTAAGCAATTGATATCGTATTCACATCAAAGTTGGTTTGTTGTTCCAAATTCAAGTTCTGTGTGTGTGCGTGTCTGTGAAAAAGTGTGTGTTTGTGTGTGTGTGTGTGTGTGTGTGTGTGTGTGTGTGTGTGTGTGTGTGTGTGTGTGTGTGTGTGTGTGTGTGTGTGTGTGTGTGTGAGAAAGTGTGTGTCTATATGTATGTAAGTGTGCACGTCTCCATTCCATGGCTCTTTGAGGTAGAAATCTACTTTTTGGATAAGTTCCAAAAGTTTATATGTGGGAAACCACTTCTTTTGGCTGAGAGAGGAAGAGGGAAGAAAGGGGGAGGGGGTGTCTGACTGCTGATTCCACAATCCTTTTGAGAAACTTTCTCAATTTCAGTCCTTTAAAAATATGTCTGGCACAAGGATGCGACAACAACGAAAACAACAACAACTCGATCTCTCATCTGCTTTCTGTACAGACACACAACCAGCTACCAATCTGGCCTCACTCCTCATTTGTCCACCCTCCTCCAGGTCTACCCTCACCATCCATCACCACATACTAATACTGCCTCATTCATTGTCCACCTCCTCCCCAAAGCTCAGCACATCTACGCTCCTCTATGGAGACACAATCATTCCTAGGCTTCACCAAACACCTTTCACAACACCACACACTGTCTTCCCTTTCCCTGTACACCAAGTCCAACCCCCTCACAGTACTGTGGAAGGAATGGACACAACTACCGTGACTGGCCATTGAATCCGTTCAGTGTTGTCGTTCTTGTTTCCTCCATCATAATCACTATGTGGTACAAGCAGAAGATACATATCACAGAGCAAGGTAAAAACAAACAACAGTTAAAAAAAACAACCAAACAATAACAAGCATTCCACACAAAGTATACAAAGGATGGGACAGATGATTATTTACAGAATCCGCTTCTTCACCAAGCCAAATTAACACAATGATTCTGTTCCACCAAAACTGACCTCATCTTCCCTTGACATTTACATAACTTCCATGGCTCCAACTTCTGAATTTGTACGACTTTTCTGTTCTGAGAACTATCCACCTTTCCATGGCACCCAATGGTTTGACAATGAGCAGGTGCTACATCCTATCTCTAATGTTGCTCCACACCACAGTTTATTCCACAATGAAGTCAGGTGGGGGGGAGGGGGGGGGGGGGGGGCAAAAAGAGTCAGGTGTATTATAAATGGAGAGAGGCCATTTCAAACACAGCTTACACTGTATATTTCCAAAAACAATGCTGGTTCAGACTGCTTTTTCCACAAAATGAATGTGGTTGCTATCAGCTTGGTGCTTCAATGTCTAGTCTTTTCTTTAATCTCGTGAAGGCCAACCTGACGTCGCCAACAAAGAAATGAGTTTGTCTGAGCCAGACAACAATATGGTTTGGGGGTTGCCAGTTCCCATGGTGCTGTGAGTTGATGGCAACAGAGCCAATGCACCACTAGACAAAGTTCCTGTCCTCAAAAAACAAAAACAAGCAAAACTTGGTGTTTGAAGCAAACTAACACCTCCAGACACTGGTGATATTCTAATAATGATTCGTACATCTAAAACAGACTGAACCTTATATTAAAATGATGGCAAAGCAAAAGTAAAGCCACTGGCAACAGTCTTGACTGCCTGATAATGTAAACTGCAGTGCTGATTGTAACAGTGTGAGAAATATGAAACATGTAGAATGGAAATTTACTGCACACAGAGAAAAAGCACAGATAAAAGTTTCTTTCTTAAAAAGTGACTTTAACTGGTTACCATTCTGTACATTTATTCAATATTAGAAACAATTTCATTCTCTCCAAAACCACAATTGTCTTCAGTCTTTCCAAAACCCCCAACAAATTCCAGTCAGTTCACCACAACACTTCTTGATTATTCTGATGTTACCAGCATAAACATACTGATCCATGAAAAGAGCATACAAAATAACGCTGGTAACAGGAACACGTTCACTCCAAACACATGCATCGTGAAAATGCGTATACATCTGTCACGGCTCACAAAACAATCAAGTCAAACAGCTATAGCCCCATGTAGGTCTGGGAACTCCAGAATCACATGCACCTGTTCTTCCACAATACATTGTTCAGAATCTTAAACAGCATGGACTGCTGGTGGAAATCAATTTTGAAACATTCATGAAGACAGTTTACAGGCAGTTTTACTCCATCTTTTTGAAGATGCTTTTTTTCTATCTTCTCTTTTCCTTTCTTTTCCACTCCAGTTCTTCTTATTTCTTCGACTGATACAGAAAAAGAAATATTCCAAACTGCTCACAACTCCCAGTTTGATGAAAGTCCAAGTTCTTCTATCATCTGGCACATACCTGTCTTTCCCACCTCAGTCCAAGGCACTCTATACTAACCTTCATCATATCACTGTCCATGACCTTTCAGTGGGAGAATCTAACCAAAAAACAAAAACAAAAAAAAAAATGGGTATGCAGCTTGTTGGGTGGGGACAGGGCAATCAGATATCAAGAAAAAAAAAGCAAAAAAAAAAAACCCCCCAGATAAATTACAACTCTCTAATTTCTACAACTTGTGAGTTTAACACTGACATGGAGATTCACAAAAGGTGAGATTCCCAATCCTGTACTCCCTAGGAGCTGTAGGCTCCTACATAAAGCATGATGACACGGCCAAGTCCCCGCGCCATGCCACACACATCCTACCTAACCTGAACTCCAAATAGCTTCATGTGCTCAAGAAGATCAAAAAAAAAAAAAAAAAAAAGAAAAGAAAAAAAAAAAGAAAGAAAATAACAACACTGAATGACTATCTTTGCGATTAAAAACAGTGAACCAAACAAACCTTTGTCTCTAGCATTGTTCTAACTCCATTCCCCTCCTCCTCACTGGAATGAGTGTCAGTCATTAAAAAAAAACAAAAAAGCTGGCATTATTTCAAAGTGGCAGTCCTTGCTCAAACCCCATTCACAGTCACTGACAAGCCAAGCTGTTGATCCCAGTGGTGCAGAAGCACAGGAAGGCAGGGGCGAGACAGTGATGGGGGATGGGGGGGGGGGGGGGGGGGGGGGGGGGGGGAGAGAGAGGGGAGACAGGAGGGGGCAGGGGGGAGAGAGGGGGGAAGGAGGAGGGGCAATGGTGTTGACGGTGTCGAATTCACTTTGGGGAGACCAGCTGTGTGACGGAGCCCCACACACGCAGCGCACGCTCTTCTTCAGCCTCTGACTCAGTTTCTGCACAAGAGCACACAGTGACCATGATAAGTACAGTGTAAGCAGTGGATAATGACACCCCAAAAATAAATACACTGCTCTGTACTAATGCATCGCTGTAAAAAATTATTTACATTCATCTGAGTGGAAAATACAAAGGACTGACTATAAAATATTGAAAGATGTATGGAATCAAATGAAAACCAAATAAAACAGCTTTCCAATCATGCAAATATAAGTGTGTACATACATCAACACAGGATCATGCCTGTCACCACCTCTCTTTCACACACACACACACTGACACACACACACTGACACACACACACACACACTGACACACACACACACTGACACACACATACACACACACACACACACACACACACACACACACACACACACACACACACACACACACACACACACACACACACACACACACACACACACACACACACACACTGACACACCCCCACACACACACACACACACACACACACACACACACACACACACACACACACACACACACACACACACACACACAGGGATATCGTTACGCTGTTATGAAAAAAAAAGGAACCACTTTTCCAGGATCACTTAGAGATACCATTCAGAAAAGAAATTAAAAGACAGTGTGTGAAACATGAGAAACTGTAAATAGAATGGCAGAGGTTTTGAATGAAAGAAAGAAGGAAACACAATAAAACAGAAAAAAAAAGAAGAAAATATAAATCAAAAACAACAAAAATACAGAAAAATTACATACATAATACACACACACAAAAAAAAAAAACAAGAACACACACACACACAAAGAGCAAAGAGAAGAAATTATACAAGAATAGAAAAAGAAGAAAACTGACACAAAAAGACAGAAAAATGAAAACAGAAAAAGGAAGAAAATATATAGGAATGCAAAACTAAGACAGGAAAAAGAGAAATAAGAATAAAAATATAGCAATATTGGAAATGAAAAAAGAAAAAAAAAAAGAATGGAAAGGAAGAAATTGATACAGAAAACAAAACCAGAAATTTAAAAAAAAAAAAAAAAAAAAGAAAAGAAAAAAAAAAACGAAAAATGAAAAAAAAAAAAAAAAAAAGTAAAGTAAATGACCACTGAAAACAGAAAAAAAAAAGGAAAATGAGAAATAAGAACAAGAAAAGAGAGGAAACTGAGAAATTGAAAAAAAAAAGGGGAAAAAAGTGAACAATGTTAAATGAAAACATAATAAGAGAGGAAAAATGAAAAACAAGATGCAAAGCATATAAACATACTCTCAGTTTATCCTGAATACGCGTGAGATATTCCATAAAGACGAAAAACCATCTTGGGCTGGTGTAACATGTTAGTAATGGCTATTCTGGTAAACATTGGCTATCATCTGTGACCTATAATGAACGTACTAACAAATTTTCAGAAAGATCGGCCAAGTACTTTCTCAGATTTTCCATAAAGAAGAAAACCATTATGGCCGTTAGTAACGGCTATAACGGTAAACTTAAACATTGGACTTTATCTGTGACCCATAATAAACATACCTACAAATTTTTCAGAAATATCGGCCACATACTTCTAAGATATTCCATAAAAAAAAGAAGAACCGTTATGGGCCATTATAGCCATTAGTAAAAGGCTATAACGGTAAACTAAAACGTCAGGCATCACTGGACACCCCATAATCAAAATACCTACAAATTTTCAGCAAGATCAGCCAAGTTCTTTCTGAGATATTCCATAAAGAAGAAAAAAAAACCGTTAGGGGCAGTTATAGCCATTAGTAACCGCTATAACGGTAAACTAAAACATCGGGTATCATCCGTGACCCATAATGAACATACCTACACATTTTCAGAAAGATCGACAAAGTGCTTTCTGAGATATTCCATAAAGAAGAAAAAAACTATTATGGGCTCTTATAACCGTTAGCACTGGCTATAGCGGTAAACTGAAACACCGGGCATCATCCGTAACCCATAGTGAACATACCTGCTAATTTTCACAAAGATCGGCCAAGTACTTTCTGAGATATTCCATAAAAAAGAAAAACCATTACAGGCTGTTACAACCAGCTGTTAGTAACAGCTATAATGGTAAACTAAAACATCGGGCATCATCTGTGATCCATAATGAACATACCTGCTAATTTTCACAAAGATCAACCAAGTACTTTCTGAGATATTCCATGAAGAAGAAAAAACGTTACAGGCCGTTACAACTATTACTAACGGCTATAACGGTAAACTAAAACATCAGGCATTATTTGTGACCCATAATGAACAAAGCTACAAATTTTTACAAAGATCGGCCAAGTACTTTCTGAGATACTCCATAAAGAAGAAAACCGCTACAGCCATTAGTAACGGCTATAACGGTAAAATAACACATCAGGCATCATCTTTGGCCCATAATGAACATATCTACAAATTTTCAAAAAAGATCGGCCTAGTAGTTTTGTCTGGAGCGAGTGGGACACATTTTGACCACACACACACACACACACACACACACACAGCATTTCTTTGTTCCCATTCTATAGTACTCACTGTTCTATAAGAACTGGGAGTATAAAAATGTAAACTGAAAAAAGGGTGGAAAGCGAAAAAATGAAAAAAAAAAAGAAAAGATAATAAGAAATAGAAACTGTGAGAAAGAGAAATGCACACAGAGAAATAAAAAGAGAAGAAGACGTTAAATTAATGCAAAAAAGACACAAAAACAGGCAAATTGAAAGAAAATAAATAAATAAATAAATAAATAAAAAGAATGAAAAAAGGAAAGAAAAGAACGAAAACGGCTTAAGTTTCATAATAACCCAGGCAACTACTTTGGCCTTTGTTCAGGACTGTAACTGCACATAATAAAAATGTCACTCCTTTTATGATAAAAAACAGTCACTTAAAAAAAAAAAAAGTAAAAAAAACAAAAGGATAAAAAAAAAACCTTTACAAATAAATGCCAAAAACATGATGAATAAAATAACAAACAAACACACAATTTAGAAATGATAGATGAAGAGATAAAAGGAATAAAAAGCAGAAAGGGAAAGAAAAAAACAAACAATCACAAGAGAAATAAACTTCATTCATTCATTATCTAATAATAACATGTTATGTAACACTTACTCCATTTTTTTTTTTTATGTGAATACAGCATCAGTATTTCCTTTCTCTTATCACATGTTTAACAACAAGCACAAGGGAGGAAAGAAACATTTCCCAGTGAAATGATGTCAAGCAGAAGATTTCATTCTACTGTGTTTCTGCAACCTTGCTTCCATCCAACCATTAACACTGAGGAACCAAGACAAATCAACACTACCCTTCCAGAACTCAAATGAACTACTGAGCCCAAAAGTTACACCCACACTGGCACATGCAGTGATACAGTTCACAACAGGCAAAAGGCATTCACAGTTCAAACTGCTCCCAGCTCCAGTCATAGAAATAGGAACCAAAATACAAGCCAGTTAGTTAACACACCACACATGCTACACATTTCCAAATCAAAACCCAGGATCAGGTTAAAAAAAAAAAAAAAAAAGAATAAAACATTAATCTAAAGAACAGCTGAAAACATGAACACTGGACAAAAGACAAATTTCAACTTTTCCTAAACGAAGCATGTAAGACGGCATTAACCCTAGTTGTGGTTTCCAACATGCTAAAAAATAAAGAGAACAAGGTCATGACCTTTCTCTCTCTCTCACACACACACACACACACACACACACACACACACACACTTTCCCCAAATATACAGCACTGGTGGAATACTATCTTAATGTGACTGAAATTCTCACGTCAGTTATTCCTCTTAATTTATCACACACGGTTTGAAAAAACAAAAAATCAGTAAAAAAAACATGTCAGTACCACTGAAACACACACACACACACACACACACACACACACACAATGCTGGGGGAGCTGATTTTCATACAGAACTTTGGCAGATAAGAAATCCCCATGCATCTTTTCCACTGTAAAACTGTCTTCTCCTTGTCACTGCTGCTGAATTGTCAGCTACAGTTTTTAATTCAAAACACTTGTTTTCATTTCTTGCAATCTGAGTAATCAGGAAGCTTAGAAAGTTTTTCATACCACGATACCATGAGTCATCATGACACGGAAATTGAGCATCACAGTATGGTACACATTCTCCATCAATCATGGAGAACAAGACAATTCAGACTCCTTCAACTTTTTTCCTTTTTTTTTAAGTCTTAAGTTATTCATTTCGTCCTAGATACTCTTTTGACTTTTCATGTACTTGTAATGCAAAGTTATAACAATGTACACCAGTAAGCTGGACACTGCGTTTCAAAGACAAGAGGATTTTTTTCCTTCTAATTCACAAGCAAGCACACAAAAGAAAGATGCTGTTCCTACAAGCTGACTTTTGGGTCAATCTATTTCAAACAACCATCAAAACTGGTCTAAAAACACACAAAAGCAGACCCACACATTATGTTTGCTTTTACCGGTGCGTTGAAAATATACAATGTACAAGTCTTTAACAGCAAACCTGTTTTGATTTCAACAAAGCAATCACAAAGCAGCAGTGACAGTTTGCCTGGATCAAATCTTTCATGACTACACTGAATACTGACTACAGCTTGTCAGACTAATAGTTACCTCAGCTTAACCCTTCCTACTACTACTTTTCAAAACCAGGCAGCATAGCTACTGACACTGATAGTTAACTCATCTTAATTCTTTTGCTGCCACATCCCAAACTAGGCAGCACAACTTGCGACTGTGAAAACAAGCTCAGCTTGACTTGTCTCTTGTCACGTTCGAAACTACACAGCACAGCTAGCCACTCTAGTTGTTAGTTCTGCTTTAACTCTTCCACTGTCACATTCCAAACAAGACAGCATAGCGAGCAACACACAGTTTGCTCAACTTAACTCTTTCATGACCACATACTATATTAAGCAACACAAACAGTGATACTAACAACAACAGCTAAACCTGTATCAAACACTGCCACACGGTAACCAACTCTTATACCAATTTCTCTAACATTTCATACTGAACTCCACCTCAGCTAAACCGCCACTTTTCCCTGACATTTCATACGAGAGATATGTATATAGGAACTGACATCCTTGTAGCAATCAGCTTGAATACCCAAACTGGAATATGAAATGGGACTTTCAAAGTTATATTTCCTACTCTCAAACAAGAATTTAATGCTTAAAAGCCTGCCTAGTTTCAGCATATGAACATTGTATGTCATGATTTCTAGAGAAAAACACAGAATCTCTCTCTATTTTTCTCTAGAAATCATGACGTACCATGTTCTTGTTCTGGAAAGTTTGCATCAAAGCTGCTCTTATAACGTGCCTATGGAAGAAATAAAGCAGACATCACACATTCTTGCAAAAATCTGAATAATGATGATAAACAAAAAAACAGTCTGTCCAAGCATCCAAACCCTCAGGGGAGGGGGGGGGGGGGGGGGGGGGGGGAGCAAACACCTGAAGCTGGCCTAACCCTCACCGTCAGGCTGCGTCGAGTCAGCCACCATTTGTCACGACTTGCCGTTGGCCGCGCCCGCATGCCCAGCTTTGGCTTTGATAATTCCCAGGATGTTTTGCACGCCCTGCACGCTGGCCTTCACCCCCGCCTTCAACACTGCCCCCCATACCCTGTCAGATGGGCATGATGGGAAGGAGTGTAATATGGCATTGTCTAGCAAGAGGAAACCCATGATGTGATGCTGAACAAGCTCCCTCCCACATACATTGTTCATTCTGCAAGAAATATCTGTCAGCAGTACATCACCTGAGCAACAGATGGACACAGATACGGACTACTCCACTCATTCAGCTTTCCTTCTGTTTTTATTTTAAAACAAACACACACAAACACACACTACAAATGATAAAACTACAGAAAATAAGTAAGTCCACATCTTAACAAAGTTCAGAAAGTGGCAGACAACATGAATCAGTCTTTGGTGAAGACTTGCTGCATGCTTCTCAGTGACTGAAGAATGACTGGTAATGCAACCAAAGAATGACACAGCAGTTGAAAAACATCAGAAAATCTGCTAGAATTCCTCTAAGAAATATACCAAGGAAAACCGACACACAGATCAAAGAGACAACAACCTTGCAGTGTTCCACGTGACACACATACAAATGGGAGCAAGATCTTCCCCTATTCATTTATGTAGTGGTTCAAATACGCACACAAAAAAAATCAAATCAAAAATCTAATACATATATAAATAGATGAAATAATAAAGAAATAATCCATTAAAGAAACAAGACACTGGTTTCTATTTTCACTTTTTGAAAGCTACTTGTTTCCTGACAAACATTTCAGATAGCGCACTCCATTTCACCACTTTTTTTTTCTTTTTTAATCTGTAAACATTCCGAGTCTGAACTTGTTTTCAGAACATTTAATCCAACAGACAAAAGATATGCATTCCCCAAATTTACTTTCATACACTTTCTGATCATTTTTTTTTTCCTTGATTATTTTCTTTCCAATTTCAAACTATCTGTTGGAGCAACAATGGAAATTATCTGCAGAGATTCTGAGAAGTGGCCCAAGGGGTGCAGAGGCAACACTGAGGCTGAGAAACATCACCCCTTCACTCTTCCATTCTCTAACCAGTAGAGGTTCTTATTTCTGTTTTCTTCATGCCTCAGTATGATGCTCTACGCAGTGACAAAATCTCAAATAACAAAACCTAATTGTTTATGCAGAGGATATCTAAAAAAAAAAAAAAAAAAAAAAAAAATGCAATTCTAACAAATCTGACTTAAGACGGCTATGATATTTCAATAGGCGAGACGACTAGATACATCAAGTCATCAAACTACTCAATTACTGGCAGATTTTGACTTCAGTGAGCAGCTTCATTGCTTTGCAAAATCAAGCTGCAAAGGAATGTTTTACTGATGAACAGAAGGAAAGATAATGATTCAATCTGTCATTACCACACCACACCAATCCATGTTCTTGTTCTTCATTTTGTTATATAACACTGTACTTCTGTGTCTAAAAATGGAACACTGCTTAGGTGTAGCCCAGAATTCAAGAAAACAAAAAGCGAAAAGTGAGAGAAACAGAATGACAAAATATATTCACTCAGAAGAGAGGCAATCCAATGACAAACGCATAGAAAGGCGACTGACATGCTACGGACAGAAACAAAACACAGAAGAAATATTTGATAACAGTTAAGCATAAAGGGAAGACTGAAATGCAAGCAAGAACAGACTGGAGGACTAAAACGGATGCCAAGGTCAGAAATCCATCTGAGATTGTCAACAGTAGTACGAGCACAGAGAGAGTCTGCACTTCAGTATGGCTTGATGATTCGAGTCGAGTCAACTACTCATACTTACATCTGGCATGGGCTGAGAGGGTTGATATGTCTCTAACTGACAGACAGTCTGACAGAGAGACAGAGCGGGTAGGATGGTCAGGGTGATAGTCTGACAGAGAGACAGAGAGGGTAGGATGGTAAGGGGTATTGTTGGGGAGGGAAGTGGAGGAGGGAGTGATGAAACAAGCAGAGACAGACAAAAAAAGGCAGAATCAAAGATGAGACTCAGAGAAGTAGGGTATGTTTAACTACACTATGGTAGACTGTACAAAGTACCATGAGACACCTGGAATCGGTGCACCAATGCTTTCAAGTATATACACCGTCAGCTACACTTTACAAAAAGCTGAAGGGACTAATATTTCCTTTTCACTGTCAACCAGTTTTGATTTAGCCCTTCAACTGCCCCTTTACTTTCTACATAACATTCCAACAACTTAACATATAATTCTGTAAGAGTGCCAAACACACTTGAATCAAACATTTCAGAAATTCAGGTACCTTTTAGAAAAAAAACTACCAACAAAAATACTAAAGTCTAAACAGCATTTTATATTCTATAAACATTCCGTAATGGATGTACTTTGCTGTACATGTGTTTGCTTTCGCATTGTTGATGTCCATAAATGACCTCTGCTGTCACATATTTCATTTGAGGAAATCCAGACTTCTTTTTTTTGTCTCATTTTCTGTGCTACCTCAGTGGCATTACACCCATTCCGCTCATTCTAACCCCCTCCACCTCCCACCCTGACCCCCCATCCACAGCCACAGCCTGGCCCATCCTGCTGCAGCCTCGGCACCAGAAATTCACAAGAAGCAATCAATGTCAAGTCATCACTGCTGCCAAGTCATTTTGATGGTGTTCACTGGTGTCTGTTTTGATTGAACATATGCAGGATACCACCTACCAAGCCCCCTATTGACGACAATAATTGCTTAGTTGCAGAGGCAGCATGAGTGAGCTCTCCCTCCATAGGGTGCCACCATGTCCATCCAACAACCGCAACCGCACCCATGAATTTTGCCAATTCCGATACCGACAGAATCAAACCAAGGCCACAAACACACAGAGAGAATATCGAAAACGAGGTCACTATGAGAGCAGAGCATGAAGGGTCACAGAATTCCAGACTTTCTTTTTTAGCACTGATCGATGAGGATGAGAATGATGGAGATTGGCTGCTTAAGATTTTCATCCACTCAGACTGCATGACAAGGCTGTAGTTTGCACTTACTATGGGGGTCAACCAGGCTCAAGAAATACGGACATTTGCAGTGTTGGTCAGGAAATTTTAGCAACACTCTAAGCAACCCATCCATTAAATGGATGAAACTCAACTGTATGGTCCCAGTCTTCCAAACTGAGCCCAAAATAAACTCAACTCTGGGCAGGGGCCGGTTGGGGCAGAAAAATCACACCAATAAGGGCTCTGATGAGAATCGAACCCACAGCCTCCCAGTCAGGAGTTCGTGATGCCAACCACTATGCCGTGGCAGCTGGCAAAAAGTAAAAATTCAGAATCCACCTGCAGCATTGATACGACTCCCCATTTCATAATTGTGTAACACACTGCTGCTGAAGTATGAAGCAAGTGCAGATGCACTCATAGTGTACATGGCTTTCTGAGTTGTCTCCACTGGGTTTCACAGTTGTTATCTCCATTGATTCAGCAGTGCCTGGGCCACTACACTGTCCATAGTCATGTCAGATGAACAGTCCTCAATCACCATCACTCACAGCTACTCTCAACATCAGATGAATTTTTTTTTTTGTTTTTTTTTTTGTTGAGTTGCTGGGCTCAAATTACTGCGCCTTGCTAATGGTAGCCAGACCTAAAACAACACAATTCCTAAAACTGATACACCTGTACACTTGAAGCTTCCCAAATAACCCCATATTGGTACAAAATGGACAGTCATCCTCAACAGAAAGAACAGGGTAGTGTGGGAGTTAAGTAGTAATTACAGACAGACAGAAATGAGCGGATGGGTATATTAAACATGATAGCCCAGTTTCTGATTTGCTGAAGAACGCTATAGGGAGCAATTAATCTATTCATGTTAAACCCAAATTTATGCATTTTCAACATAAAATATGTTCAACTGAATATGCTTCGATGCATCTATGTGTGTATGTATGCAAGTGCAGGTGTGTGTGTGTGTGTGTGTGTGTGTGTGTGTGTGTGTGTGTGTGTGTATGTGTGTGCGTGCAAGTTTGTATGTGCACAATGTCTCCTCCCAACCAGGACAAAAAAAAGCACTAACAAAGGCTATAAATCACAACTGAATTAGCAAATTCAACTGAACTACAGACCATCAAGCAAAGAATACTGAAAATAACAACAACTAGGCTTAAAGACTGAACAAACTGACACTAGTCCAATGAATACTAGCAGCACAAAGAAAGACTGGGATGCGCCAATCTTAACAACACTGCCCATAGACAACAACAACAGAGGCAGAGAGAGACACAACGGGACCCACCTTGCCGTTCTGGGCCCGACCTTGGCGTCTGTGGGTGTGCGTCCAAAACACTTCTGATAGCGCAGCTGACAACCACACAGTCAACAAGCAGATCAGCAAAGACATCGCTCCACTGAACAATCTACATCACTGGATTTTCATACTTAAAGGGCAGGTAACTTTATAACAACCTCAGGGATGATAATCAGAATATCACAAATGATGATGATCAGGATTATGGCAAAAAATATCATGAATACGAAACACATACATAAATTTTTCACTACCATGTGATGATAATTGGAACTGACTTTTCGACAATAAATCCAAACACCAAGTTTCTGAGCTTTTCATCTCCACTTTCATTAATGAGATACAACTTTGTGCGAACAAGCTCATATGAGTGTCATCACATCAGCTTGCCACGAGACCTCCATGAATACAGGATAACAATAAATAAACAATATGTAGCAAAATACAGAATAACAAAATTAAAGTTGTGGAGTAGCATTCATGAATGAGAATAAGCAGGTGCCTAACCTGCACACAGGCAAACAGTCCAGTACAGGCTTTGGCTTCAAGTAAACAAGGTCTGTTGATTACACTCACCAAGCGTCATTTGGAAAAATGCAACCTTAATCTAACAGTTTTCATCTTTGTGCTAAAGTGATCATTCCATCTTCCTGATTTTGTTACCAAGTCAGACAACAAAAAAACATGGCATGAAATCTCACACCCTCTCTACCCTCAAACTGTGAGTAAATTATTAAGAGAATACATGAAGAACAAAGTCAAAACGGCTTCATTTAAAAAATTGTCACACAAGTCTACTGGATACAGCGTTTACCTTGCAAGCGGCCTCAATGGTTTTACACAGGGGTCCAGCGGAGGGCTCACAGTGAAACACATGGGACACAAACTTGTTCTGCGCTGTGTGCATCACAAAGGCGCACAACCTGGGCAACAACAAAGACACATTACTGCTCCTGACGCCTCCCAAAGCATGAGAACTCATCATTTTCTAGAGGACTACTCCTGATCTGTCACCCACCACAAGACCTGGTTATTTTCATCAGCATTACTCCTGATCTACCAATAACTAAAAAGTTTGGTTGTTTCTTTTCAACAAACTACTGCAGATCAGCAACAGACCATACAACATGTGTACTAGTGGCACTGTGCCAAATGTGACATGTGCATATTTATGAACTATGCAGATTTCTTAAGGCATATCACAGATTTCAGGCACACAAAAAATGCTTAAATCTCCACCACCTTGCCCTGAACCTAGGTATCAAGGCACACCTGTATGTACTCATGCTGCACAGAGGACAGGTTGACTCACTTGACATTGGCAATGGAGATGCCCATGAAGGACATGAAGCGCACACGACACTCCTCCAGAATGTTGTCAGGGTTCTGAAACACAACACACAGATCACACATGACAGCACAAGTACCGAACACATAGCACATGACACAAAATCACACATCACAGCACACATCACACCACATAGCACGTGACACTCCTCCAGGATGTTGTCAGGGTTCCGAAAAACAAAAAAATTACACATCACAGCACACACCATACTACATAGCACACAACACTTCTCCTGGATGTTGTCAGGGTTCTGAAACACAACGCACAGATCACTCATCACAGTGCATATCAAACCACATAGCATACAACACTCAGAACACATAATAGCACACGCCACACCGTACACAACAGTCCTCCAGAATGCTGCCAGGGTTCTAAAACACAAAACACAGATCACTCATCACAACACACATCACACCACATAGCACATGACACTCCTCAGGATGTTGTAAACATTCTAAAGCAACAAACAATACAAATCACACGTCATCGCACAGATCACACCACACTGTCCACAGCAAGGCCAGGGTTCACCAATGCTATACAGCATGTATCACACCACAGCACATGTTGCAACATGTAATGCACTGCAATGCAAAGCTTGCGCATCACAACACTTCAGCTTAAGTTCACCGCATAAAACACTGAAAGCAATGTCAGGATTCTGCTGCCCAACACAAAACACTCAACAGCACACAATATAAAACATACAACAGCACACAGCACAACGCCTTGCACAGAGACTCATACCATTCAGCAAAAATACCGCCTACATTGTAACTCCTGCCAAACATTCTCCTTCTCTGGAATCCACAAACTAACCTAACACTGGAAGCATGTTCAGCATGTTCTTCTCCTTCACTTACATCACTGCTATGTCTGTCTCTTGGTAGTTACAAATCACTGGAATCAGACAGTACCAGTTTTTACAAACAATAAACGGTTCACTACCTACCCCATGTTCAGTGATGGTGATGGTGGAGGGGGCGATGGCCACATTGACAAAGGTCCATTTCTCTGGGGGCATGTGGTTGTACATCCAGTCAATGGACTCGTTGATGATATCCGTCCCTGTCAAACAGTACAAAACAACCCTCCTCAACAGTGGAAACAATGCAGTCAGGAAGTCCCTTCACATCCCAAGTTGTCACATGAACAGATCTTTGTCCATCATGACACAAGAGAAAACAAGTAAAGTCGCTTCCAGCCCAGACAGCCATGGACGCGCCCCATAAGAGCTGCAAGCGCGTTTAAATAGAGACCAATGTACACCTTAATGTGCTGGGACCAGAACCTCAAAGCCAGTCAAGTCCCAGCACACACAGGCCACCTGCAACAAAGCTGATCACCAACCAGGCGTCACTCTGGTCAAGTGGACACTAGTGGGGTTAACGCTGAGGCTGAGAGGTTTATCACATGGTGCATCATGGAGCTGCCCTGACACTGAAAAGATAGGGACGGGTTAGTTACCAACATGTAAAATGCATGACACTATGCCTTCTTCACTGTTTCCAGACACAGACATGCTGAATTCATATTACCCTGGATAGATCTGTGGTGGGTTTTTTTTTTCTTTAATTTCTATAGTTTCAGCAGTCATTCCTGCTCTCACAAGTTATTAAGAACAACTCTAAGCAGCGTTTATGGGTAGATCCTTCTTTCCAACAAAATGAGAGCATCAGTCACTTATGATTAATTTTTTTTTTCCAAAAAATGCCCGGTCATTATTCTTCAGAGCAAGTAACAAAACCTTGTGTCAGTATAACGAGAAGACAAGAGTGCAAATCTAAATGTATGAAAATAAACCAAGTACATGTGTCAATGTGCATTACACTGAACTATGTACATTACCTTGACAATGTACGTAACTATCATGTATATACAAAAATATGCAAAACAAAAACAGAATTGTTAAGTATCCCCATCTACCATACTGATGATCTACAGAACACAAACAATACCATCAAAAGAAAAATATGAAGAAAAAAAGACAGATCTGACAGTATATCTGTCCACGGTTCAAATGTTAGCACCCACTCTGAGCAGTCTTACTCCTCATGTTTCTTTCATTCATATTTTTTCCTGTTGCTCTCACTCACCGGTTGGCCGGATGACCTCACTTGACCCCAGATAATGACAGCGCATTACTTTTCGTGGTTCTTCCATGGGTGTGGGAATGTGACACCTGCAAACAGAGCATCATGGTTAAGAGCTAACAGTTTCTGTAGTCAACATATTTACTTCTGACTTTACTTAAAAACATAAGTAACTGAATAAAAAGAAAAAAAAATGTAAAAAAATCAGACTAAGTACAGTGGACTCCCAGCTGAATACCAAAAAAAAAAAATCATTAAAAAAAAAGTGACCATCAGACTAAGTACAGTGGACTCCCAGCTGCACACATACATAACCAAAACGCTGAGCGCCCGCCAGCGCCCGGTAATAAAATGGGCTTGGTAGCAAAAAGTCTCGCGAGAACGTGACTTCCTTCTTCCTGTAGCAGCTTTTTGTTGTGTGTTCTCGGTGACACTGAGGACCACCGTGATCGACCAGAGATTTAGTGATGGAGATGTGTTTTGGACGAATGTGAAAGTCTTAAGAAACGTGACCTAGATTTCGACTGGGATGAACTTCCAGGTATGATGTTTTGGACTGGACCATGTAAAGGCTGATTCTACACAAACAGGAAACTGCAGCTTGTTATCTCATTTCCTTTCCTCTCTTTTAAATAGGGCAACTATGTTCAAATTTCCTCTACAAAGTGCTGCAGATGAAACGTATGAAAAAGGCTGAAACCACATTAATCTACTAGTAAAAAAAAAGCTGAGAGAAACTGTTTATAGTAATGGCCAACATGTTTTTGTAACATCACCACCTTGGTTTAAATTTCACAATCAGAATCACGTACAACAATATTTTACAACAAGAAGCAGTTAAAAAAAATACTGAGTCTATGTAATGGCTCACATTTTTGTAACACTTCCACACTAGTTTACATTCCACTATGATAATATTTTGCAGCAAGAACCCATGCCTATCGTAGTAAGCAATTTCTGACAAGTTCTAAAGGCAAGAGATCACTCAGCTCCATATTTTTTTTTCTTGCAGCCTAGCTTACAGAGGGTGAAAATATTCCATCTCACTGTTGATCAAAGAGGCCGTCTTGTCCAGGTTGGGCAGATCAGTGGGTCGGGTAACACGTGATTCCGGGGGTGGCGCCTGCAGACCCCTCTCCTGCATGATCTGCTTACAGATGTCACGCAATGTGTTGGCGATCTGACGGGCCGGCGTGTCGCATTGAAACACGTGGCACATGTGCATGCGAGTGGCTCGATCACGGGCCACGTAGGCAAAATCCCTGCCAGCACATATCACGTATACTGTTAAAGAAAGACAATCTAGAAAAGAAAACAGACCAAAAGTAACTGTGTAGTAATGCATACTATATCCAGAAAAAAAATGTAGATAACTTACAGCACTGTTGCCATACACATCCCTGTTCCTCCACTCCCTCAGCCCCTCCTCCCACCCCCACAACAAACACTGCTCTCAACCATCTACTTCCAGATAACAAAAATTCAGAAGCAAGGAGGCACAAGGCTAAGTCTGGCTTTTCAGCTGTGACATGCTCCTATCCAGAGTTGTGTCTGCCATGGGCTCAACTGCAAAAACTGGAATCACACATTGGAGTTTTAACCACCTCATGGATGCATCTCCAAGAGCGTTGCCCAAATTCCCTAACCAATGCTGCATGCATCTGCATCTCTTGTGCCTGCTTGATGCTGGGACATAATACAAAAGTAAGTGTAGAGTTCATAAGTGTTGTGTCTCAGACCAGAACTCGACAGCACCATCTTCATCACTTTCTACCTCCTTACTCAACATTAAAAAAGAAGGTGTGCCCTGCTCTCATGGTGACCTCAGTTTTGATCCTCTATCCATGTCTGTGTCCCTGGTGAGTTCGTGTTGAGGTAATCAGGATCAGTGTGTTCATGGGGACCAACATTGACAGACATGAAATCGCCGTCCAGAGGGAGCCACTCAATGCTGGCTCCATGATACAGCAATAACTGTCATCAGAAGGCGGTTTAGCAGGTGTTGTCCAGAGTATGATGGATCAGAACAGGCACCACTGAACACCCCAAATGTAAGTCAGCAGCAGCGCAGCGCAGAGTCAGGTACCACTGAACACCCCAAATGTAAGTCAACAGCAGTGCAGAGTCAGGCACCACTGAACACCTCAAATATAACTCAGCAGCAGCACAGAGTCAGGCACCACTGAACACCTCAAATATAACTCAGCAGCAGCGCAAAGTCAGGCACCACTGAACACCCCAAATGTAACTCAGCAGCATTGCAGAGTCAGGCACCACTGAAACACCCCAAATGTAACTCAACAGCAGCGCAGAGTCAGGCACCACTGAACACCCCAAATGTACCTCAGCAGCTTTGCAGAGTCAGGCACCACTTAACACCCCCAAATGTAACTCAGCAGCAGCGCAGAGTCAAGCACCACTGAACACCCCAAATGTAACTCAACAGCAGCGCAGAGTCAGGCACCACTGAACACCCCAAATGTACCTCAACTGCAGCACAGAGTTTGGCACCACTGAACACCCCAAATGTAACAGGCAGCGCAGAGTCAGGCACCACTGAACCCCCAAATGTAACTCAGCAGCAGTGCAAGTCTCCTTTGGTGAGTTGCCTCAAAACAACTTAACTCTAATGACTCTTCGTGGACTGCCAGTGCCGGAGCTGTGAAAGGACAAACCAGGGTGTACCTCTACTAAGTGGTGAGCTGTAAAGAGTGGCGTGATGAGATCTCAAAAAAAAAAAAAAAAAGAAGAAGAAGAAGAAAAAATAATCGCTTTTAAATCAAACATTATTACTTTGACTCTTGGTTGACCCGAGGACTATGCAAAACAAAACAGACCATATGATTGAACCCCTCCAACAGCTCTTGTGTATGCTTTTTTGCCATCTCATCCCCTGCATCCCATCAGTACCATCACTCCCTGCAGTTAATTCTACCTCCCCCATTTCTAGGCACACACAGTTTTATCTTGTCAAAGGCCAGCACCACTGTCCTCAGAAACTGGTTGAATTCTCCAGCATTCCATCTCATCCTTCTGAAAGAATAACACAAGGTAACCTACCTTTCTCTCATGTTTTGTACAGAAATTTAAAACTCTGATTTTTATTTTTTTTTCTTTTAACCCATTTCCAGGAATGACATTTGAAAGGGGAAAATTCATAAAATACATCACAGGCTGGTCAGCTGTGAGCCATGCTGTCTAGGAAAAGCATTGTACAGAGTAAGAGAAACAGGATGTATTGCCCAAGGCCAGGTGGATTTGGCAGAGCTGGGAAGTAACAGAATGCCTCACCTTCCATTATCACGTCCAACTCCCCAAACCCGAATGGAGTGAATCGGCTGCGAGTTGAGGACAGAGAAATCGGTGGGGTCAATCAGACGCAGACTTCGGCTGTCAATGTCCATGTAGAGGTCCTTGCCCTAAAACCAAATATATGTATGACTTTGAACATGCACTTACATGCCCTTGAGCACATGCACATATGCACACACGCACGCAGACAAACACATATTCTCCCAAACTGTCAAAAAACATATATGTGCACACACACATTCTCAACAGTCCATATCCACTTGTGCATACAAATTCCCCGCCAGCTCTCTCATACACACACACACACACAAAACCGTCCATACACACACTCTCTCACATCTTCAAAACTTTACATAGAAGACATTCACACATATTCACAGCTCACCAACTATCCATACACACGCACACACATATCTTAATGTGTATACCCTTTTCTGCACACAATCACACCTTCCTAACTATCTACATCCATACATGCATACACTCACATCTCCCAACGATCCACACCCATAAATGCACACACTCACATCTCCCCAACGTCCCACACCCATACTTGCACACACTCGCATCTCCCCAACTGTCCACACCCATACAGACACACACTCGCATCTTCCCAACTGTCCACACCCATACATGCACACACTCACATCTCCCCAACTGTCCACACCCATACATGCACACACTCACATCTCCCCAGCGGCCCTAACCCATACATGCACACACTCACATCTCCCCAAACTGTCCACACCCATACATGCACACACTCACATCTCCCCAACTGTCCACACCCATACATGCACACACACACATCTCCATAACTGTCCACACCAATACATGCACACACTCACACTCCCCCCAACAGTCCACACCCATACATGCACACCCATAACTCACATCACATCTCCCCAACTGTCCACACCCATACATGCACACACTCACATCTCCCCAACTGTCCATATCCATACAGACACACACATCACCACACCCATCCCCAACTGTCCCCACCCATACATGCACACACCACATCTCCCCAACTGTCCACACCCATACATGCACACACTCACATCCCCCCAACTGTCCACACCCCATACATGCACACACCCACATCTCCCCAAAACAGTCCACACCATACAGGCACACACTCACATCTCCCCAACTGTCCACACCCATACATGCACACACTCACACCCATCCCCAACACACTCCACACCCATACATACACACACTCCCCACAGTCCCACCCATACTGTCCACACACACCCCCACATGCACACACTCCACACACACCCAACAGTCTACACCCATACATACACACACCCCACATCCACACCCCTGACATGCCCACACACTCCCGACAGGCACATACATACACACACTCACATCTCCCTGACTGTCCACACCAATACATGCACACACTCACATCTCCCTAACAGTCCATACCCATACATACACACACTCACATCTCCCTAACAGCCCACATCCATACAGGCACACACTCACATCTCCCCAACTGTCCACACCCATACACACACACTCACATCTCACACACCATCACATACATCCCACAACATCTCCCCAACTGTCCATATCCATACAGACACACACTCACATCTCCCCAACTGTCCACACCCATACATGCACACACTCACATCTGCCTAACTGTTCATACCCATACATGCACACACTCACGTCTCCCCAACGGCCCACAGTGTCATTGATATCATTGCGGCCAGAGACAGGTCCATGATACATTTGTTGACGGCCTTGCTGCTACGTTCAGGGGTCAGGTCTTCCTCAGCGATGCTGACCCAGCCCAGAGAACGGACAGCAAATCGCACTGGTCGTTTACCTCCCGTGCCCTCCTCCTCCATTACAGCTGGCTTCGGCTCTGACTGAGAGGCCCTGGTAAGGTTGAAAAGCTTACAACTGAGTTGTTTGAATGATACTTATTAGCAAGAACAGACACATTAGAAAGAATGCTTGGTGACATTCAAACAATAGCCAGGTGCTCTAATTCAAACTTTTAACGAATGATGATCATTTTCTGCCCATGATATTGTTCATACGTTGGAAGGAGTCATGTTATAATCATTTGCCAACACAGAAATGGATGTGATTCACTCAAATTTTAAAGTAGTTATCTTTCTTTTTTTTACTTTTTTTTTTAATGAAGCTTCACAGATACTTCAGCGATGTATATGTGTAGGAAAACACTCAGACAAAAGTGGCTGTCACTTTTATACTGCAGGGTTTTTTTTTCTTTTTCATCCCAGATCTGACAAAAACACCACACTGAATGCTTTGCCCAGAAACCTGCATGACATGACCTAGAAATACTCTTAGAATCTATTTCACTGTACAAATTATAGATCACAATTTCTAGATCACCTCTAAATCTGGCTTCCTCTTGATCTGTGTCTAGTGAAGCACAATCCAAGCCATAACATCATAACCAAAAACTTTGTCACACAAAGAACCCGACAAACAACTTCCATTCAGCCCAGCAGCTTAGACTGTACAGACTCCATCCACACTTGCAATGCCTGACAGATTACCACTGCTGCCAACTCTCTGGACTCAAAATTTGGAAACCTGGGGATGAATGCAATGGGATGGGCTGAAGATGGGGCTGCTCAGCTTCTGACTGAAAGCATACCCAACCCCTCATGTTTTAGTTGACAAAAGTGTGTTTTCAAAAAGGAAATGCATTTCCTATCATCTAACAGCTAATATCAACATATCATTTGGGTTTTTATTCCACAATATTTCATAGTCCCTACCCAAACCCACGTTTTCGAACAAAATTTTTAAAGTCTTTTTTCCCCACTAAAATTCAGAATTTGGGGAATAATTTCTAAATTCAGCAAAGCCCATAAAAAAATTCCAGAGGGTTGGCAACTATGGATCAGTGTTGACCTGTTGAGACAGACAACTCACAGGGTCTGCAGGGACTTGGCAGCGTACTGAAGGGCATGACCTTCAAACTCCTGCAGGTGGCGCTCCGTGTTGGAAGTGACACTGGTTGGGGTGGAGGGCACTGAACTGGCCTCCTGTGAACTCTGACATGACATACACCTTGTGACTGACCTGGTCTCTGACATTGAAAATGATGTCATAAAAGAGGAACAGCAAAATAATTTGAAACATACTGTACAAAATGCTTCGATGCATGGCCACAAATCGCTCAAAGTATTTGAGACTGAAAAATATCTAGAGTTTGTAATATAACTTATATGTTTATTCTGAAACTTCTTTAAACAACAGAAAACATGGTGGACTTGCTTTTGTTCTTTCTTTTTACTTCTTCTTTCTCTTCTCTCTTTAATGTAAACCTCAAAATCCTTGCCCAGTAAGTAAATTTTATCACAAGATCAATCCACTTCAATTTATTTTCCATGTCCCCCTTTGGTCATTTTGAGCCAGAACACGATGATACTAGTTGGGTTCTTCCAATTCAAAAGAAAAACAAAAGGACAGCCACACAGCCAGTGATACTCACCGAGTCGCTGGTGACAGAGACAGATCTGACGGTGCCAGTGGTGCAGAGGCTGGGTCATCTGGAGGGGCGGGAGGAGGAGGGTCTCTCTGGATTGTCCCACTCTTGATGTGCCAGTAGTAGGCCCCATCCTCATCTGATGACACAAACAGCATGTAAGAGTTTGGCCAGCACTTAAAATCATCCTGCCAAAAGAAATCAACAATACAAAAATTCCTTGTAAGCTGTCAATAAACTGTTTACCGTAATTTCCTGGCCACAGACTGCCCCATTATGTACGCTACATCCACCTGATTTTTTTAAAACAGAAAATGCATGTAAACCGCAAGTTATTGATAACACATAAGGAAACAGCTTTGAAGAGTGATTATATAAAATCAGAGGACATGATGTAAACAAAGACTGTTTATTCTGAGGAATGACGATTGTGAACTGGCAAGCAAACCAGAAAGGGCATTAGTGATTTCATCCACAGAAAAACAACAAAAAAGTCCCAGCTCCTCAGAACCTTCTTTTTTTCATCACTGTTCTCAGAGGCACTGAAACCACTGAACGGCTTGTCTTCACTGTAAGACACAAAAGAGGTTAAAGATCACTCTGTTGGCATCTGCCATGTTAAATATGTGGATGAATCTCCATCTGACACTACTGGTACCTCTGCCTTTGACTTGTGATTGTAGTGACTTCTGTGTCATCTGTTGTTTTGAATATGCCTGTTTAAATTCAAAACATACATTTAAACTCATAATCTATATTTTTACATCAGGAAAGTTAGCCAAGCTGAATATGTCGTGGTCTAACCATCAACACATGGATATCCTATTCTTGAACTGCTACATGACTGCCCTTTCAAAGAGCCAGATTGACAGCTTAAAAATGTCCACATTGTAGGCTTGGCTTCTCAACTTGAGCATGTTAACTTGATCATGTGCTGCCAGTCTGTGACTAATCAAGTAAAAAAGATATTCAGTCATCATGAATGACTCCCATTTTGTGTCATAATGCATGAATCATTCTTTCTATGGAAAGCTGCCAAATGTATTAATTTCTGCAAATACTAGTTTTCAGCTTGTCCAATCAATTGCAGATCAGAAGAAAACCCTATGGCCCCATAAGAACAGAATCAGGAAAACCCATAAACAGACCCCTTGCAAGCGAAACAGCCACAATGGCTAGAATTTAGAGGGGTGGGGGTGGGGGGGGGGGGGGGGGGGGGGGGGGTTGACAGCGTATGGCAGTTTGGCAATGCTGCGACTTTTCCTCCAAAATGTGCCACCTTACCGCTTCAAAATATTTTCTTTGGTTCTTTTTTGTTTGTTTTCAATTGTTTCTTTACTTGCTGCATGTCGTTGTTTCTTCGTGATAATCAGTATTAGTCAACAAACTCAATGAGACTTAAATGGAAAAATACTTCTTCAATAAGAAACGCACACAAAATCCAGGTAACTAAAACTGATATCAAAGAAACACAACAGAAACTTTGTGGATGCATTACGGATATCTGTAACAAGCTTAGCTTTTAAAAACTACGAAGAGTGGAAGAACCAGCACAGATCTTTACTGTGTGCTAATCAAGCTTTGGACTGCTATTCAGCCTTATTCCATTTATCAGCCATGATCATTCATCTACTAATCTGTCAGTCAAAGATGACCCTAGATCTTTTTTCCACATGCTCATTTAGGAAGGTCTGGCTGTTAAGACAACGCTACAACAGTACCTGTTAATGCAAAAGCAGCTGCAATTTTCAATGTGCTTTGATCCAACCCCCCCAAAATCTGACACATATTCTTTAGCTCATATCTATGGTAACAAAGAGTGACAGTCACAGGGGACCATCCCTTTAATGCAGTTTTGAACAGTTTAGCACCCCTGACACCTTTAACTGATACAGATCACTGAATAAGCCACGCACACTGCATGGGTATGTTGACAATGCGTAGATGTCCAAAAAGAGAGGTGCCAAGAATGTTACATGAATCAATTTTCAATTTTCCAAGTGAAAGTATCAACAATATGGCCAGTCACAATTAAATGCCAGACTTGTTAAGCTTCGAATTCTTAAAGCTGGAGCAAAAACTGAATGTCTACTTGATCTTTCTGTTGTGAGAACCTCTACAAACAATGAAAACAAGCCAACCCACACACTGTGTAGATAGAACCATAATAAAAACCCAAACACTTTCATTATTTCTCTCTCTGCAAGGCAACTGAGTGAACGAAATACTTGCGCCAAGCCCCTCAAGTGCAGCGACCATACATCATCTTCTCTCCTCTCATGCCAGTTCAAGATATCTACTGACAATGTTGGTTCACTCTCAACACACTAGGCTCCCAACAGACACCGCTAGAAATGCCCATTTTGCATCTAGAAGTTTCAAAGAACTGTGATCAGAGAGCCACAGGCTCACAGCCACTGCCTGGCCTTGACTCACAGTAGGGGTGGGGGATTCAACCAGCAACAGAAGTTTATCATGCTGCAGACAGGTCTCATACGGATCAGCTTGCCAGCTGAAGTGCACCGGAAAACTCCCTCCATGTGTCTGCTGAATGTATATGTATGTAATGGAGCTGCTACATATGAAATAAGTACTGTGGCATCTGGCCATACAAAGAAAAAAGGAAACCAATTTTATAAGATCATTTAGCACTAAAAAAAAAAAAAAGGAATGAGCACGAATGTACAGTAAAAATAAATAAATAAATAAAGGCTGGTAGTTAACATGGTATTAAAACATTACCTGAGGCGAAAAAGCTTTTAAAGTTGCGCTGTCTATATGTCTTCTAATTTTTCATGGGAACAATTCTAAAAGTATCGGGAAATGTAAAAATTTGATATCTTTTTTAATGAACACCGTAGAGGAAAGTGGTAACATTGAAATTCTCTGGTATAGCAAAGGATGTTTGGCTGTGGATGCAAAGCATGTGTGTGTGTGTGTATGTTTGTGTGTGTGTGTGTGTTTGCACACACACACATGCAAAATCATGCCTTGTAACTACAGGGTTCATACAGATTTCCATACAAAAAAATTAAGGACTTTTTAAGGACTTTTGAAGCACCTTTCTTTCAATTTAAGGACTTACTTCAAGGATATTTTAAGAAAAATAAAAATGAAATTCAGACACAAATCATTTGCTGTTACTCTTCAATACTCGCATCATGGATCCTCTGCGAGCATAGATTTTACGAATCTCAGCTGTTATTGTTAACATCAGTATAGATACAAATGTTTGTTTGTTACACTACAGCAAAGCAAAGTAGGCTTCTCACTTCTTGTGATCAATTGACAAAAATGTTTGAAAATGTTTGCTGTACACAACAGATCCACCAATCTTGCAGTTGACAAAAATGTTTGTTTGCCTGACTTCCATTAGAGTTTCAGTTCTTGTCATACATGTTTGTTTGAAGTCAGTAGGGGTAAAATGCCTCTATAACTAAAACTCTACACGTCACAACACTGGGGGCATAAACATCAAAACACTGAGAGGAGTCAAGTTTTTCTTTCTCCACACTGAAACTGAAACGTTTTGGCAACTGCACAGTCCGAGAACATTCGCTGGAACAGATTTGACCTGCTTTCACATAAAAAGCTGTAATGACTTGTCACTACTTTTAAAATCCTCAGTACTTCTGATTTCACTGCCACTGTTTTAGTACGGCTCAGGCTGTTCACTGACATCTGAGTTGAAGCAGTTCTGTTGGTTGATGTACTGCAGGATGCTGAACTGCTATAAGCGATGGGCTGGTCTTAATTTAAAAAAAAAAAAAACTCGAAACATGAACTGCAGGATATATGAAGCCTTCATCAGCTCGCAGTGATTTTTTTTTCCTTTTCTATGGCTATTTACAGCCGATTCTCCCAGTGTACTAATGTCTATGATCTTCTTGCAAATGCAGCAAAATACCTTGCTTCTGTCTCCACCTAAGTCTGCCTGCAGCCATTCATTCTTTGTACTCGTCTTTTTCCAGCCAAACCATGATAAACAAGCCAAACCGTGATAAACAAACACTTCCCCGGCATGCTGACTTCTCAATTTCAAAATAGCAGAACATTCATTCACATAAGCGCATGCGCTATGAAAGCCGTTAACTCTGGTGTTGTGACCTACAGCTGACGACGAATCTGTGAGATTGTCGATCTTAATTCTGACTTCCTCTTTTTCAAAATTCAATTTCAAGCCTTTTTTTTTTTTTCATTTTAAACAAACTTGAAATTTTACACAGACTCTATTCAAAATCACAGGCAGTGACAAAATTTAAATGACTTTTTAAAGACTTTTCTGCAAAAACCTGATTTTTAGGACTTTTAAGGCCTTCAAATGTATGCCCTTAAAATGAAGGACTTATAAGGACTGTACGAACCCTGAACTAACATGATCCAGGCTCACTCTTAAGGCAAGTTAAAAAAAAAACATGAAAACTAAACCAGCCACACATGCACATAAACCACAGGCACCTTCATGTTTCTCCCATCCTGGAGGCAGCACATCGGCAGGGGGCTGAACCTGCTCCTGCTCCTGCGTGTTCTCCTCCACATTCTTTTCTTGTGTCTCCACATCCTGCAATGCAGTCAAACCATGTCACTGGATCTGTTTTTACCGTATGACATCTCAGTGGACTCTTCACCCAATACTTCAACGGTCTGTGCATTTTGCAACATCTGGTATTCATGACGCCTGACAAAGACTTGTTTGCTACAAATCCACCGATCTGTTATTTACGGTGTAAGAAATCAGCATTACACAGCACTCTGTTTCATAGGTTCACACATATATTTTGGCAAATGACTTAGATGACTGTAGTGTGACGAGTTGGCATTAGTGTCCTGAACTTTCAAGGGGTCTATAAGTGATCATAAAGGTCAGTAACAAACATCAGCAACACACATAGACACACATCAAACAACTAAAAAGGTGCAGTTTGGGGGAATTCCTTTCAAAACAATACCCCAGCCTGTTTGGGTCTTTGTGAAATTAATTAAGTCACTTGGAACATTTAATCAAAATATGGTAGTCAAAAACATTAAAGTGAGTTAAGGGACAAGCGCATGTCAAACTGACAGACACACGCATGCCAATTCAAGATGATTCTGTAGCATTTAAACCAAAAAATCCACTTTTCATACATTTTACAAGTTCTGAAAGATTTTTTTTAATCTTCCATGCACGAAAAACAACCCCCCCCCCCCCCCCCCCCCCGAATACTGATCTGTTCATCACCTCATGTCCTTTCTCCGGAGCTTCAGGTGTGTTCTCTTCCTTCTTTGGCAGCTTCTTGTCGACAAGAGCGTAGATGTCATCGGTCAGCGGTCCACGCACATGTTTCACCCCTTTCTGCAGTCGTATATCGGACTGAATGCCGCTGTCATGAGAGTCTGGCGAGTTAATGTCTGTGCCATTCTGCAGCCTGGGAGCACATCAACACAAAAACACTGAAAGTACTGCATAAAATGCAAGTCTGAAATACTGAATATACTGCTTAAAAATGCAAGACTGAAATATTGAATATACTGCATAAAATGCAAGACTGAACTGAAATATTGAATATACTGCATAAAATGCAAGACTGAAATACTGAATATACTGCATAAAATGCAAGACTGAAATACTGAATATACTGTTTAAATTGCAAGGGTGAAATACTGAATATACTGTATGAAATGCAAGACTGAAATACTGAATATATTGCATAAAATGCAAGACTGAAAAAATGAATATATTGCATAAAATGCAAGAATGAAATACTGAATATATTGCATAAAATGCAAAACCTAGATATTGAAAATACTGAATATATTGCATAAAGTGCAAGACTGAAAAAATGAATATATTGCATAAAATGCAAGAATGAAATACTGAATATATTGCATAAAATGCAAAACTAGATATTGAATACACTGCATAAAATGCAAGACTAAAATACTGTATATACCGCATATTCATGTATCACGGAATTACTGAAGATACAGCATAAAAAGTAGACAGAAAATGTGAAATATTAAATATACTGCATATCCAATCAAGACAAATACTTGAATTACTGCTTTAAAAGATATGTCAAGTACACTGAATACACTGAATTTAAAAGTATGACAAAAACAGTTAAATATGCTGTGCAAAATGAAATATTACTTCAAAATTATGAATTAGATCAGATCTGATCAAGAATAAAAAACCATGTCAAAATCCAGTCAAAATTTTTCAGCAGCTGACCTCTGATATTTGTAGTTTGACATAATTTTAGAACATGATAATAACAATAATAAAGCATTAAGAACATAACAAAAACTATGGAAAGAAGAACACATCACAGCTTCCTTTCACTGAAAATCACAAAGGACTCTTTTTTCAAGAACCACAGAGTCCTAATGCCACACACTCAACTTAAAATCACCAAAACTAGTACAAAATCTCACAACACAAAACCCTGAAATAAGAAACTCCACTTTCCACTCGCTCATGAAAAACTTACTTGTGAACAGGCACTTCCAGCAGACCCCCATCAACATCGTCAGGAGTTTGAACTCCCAATCCCTCGCCTGCGGGGATGTCAGGCTTTCTCTTGTCCACCCCGCCCCCTTTGGCCTGCTGCTCCAGCATGGCCAGGTATCCCAAGATGCCTCGCCCTTTCTTGCCAGAGGAGGCGTCCGAGATGGACTGGTAAACAGTCTCCTCTCGCACGTCTTCTTGGCTGCCCAGCAGATTGTGGGTCATCTCAGAGTCATCCTCCAGGCTGGATGTGTCATCGTCTGTGTCCGCTTCCTGGTCAGAGGGGCTGCTCAGCTTCTGCAGGCAGATAAAGGAACGATCTGGGCTGGAAGGGGTGACGTCCCCTGAGGAGTAGTCACTGCAAGCATGAAAAGCACACGATCAGGTTATGGAACCCAAATGGATTTCTCAGTATTATTATCTTTTTAGTGCAAACAGTGAAATTCTTAAAGGGAGACTTCTTTTCGGAATGTTAACCCCTTCATTGCCGAGTGCAAGTGCACCCAATATGCCGGAGAATAAATTGCTATAAAGTCACTTGCTATGTTTACTTCACTATATCTTACAACCTGCTTGGAATACAACCTTAGTATTTGGTCCATTGACTTGATAGATATTGTAGTTTGCTTTCAAGCAGTCTCAATGTATTTATTTATTTTCCTTCACTTTTAACCAGGGAAGTTGGTTTGTTTACATTGTGTCATCACTTGGAAAATTCTCCAGGCTACAGGAGTGCAGAATACATGTTTTGGTGTGGAAAATTTCCGGGTTGGGTGTAAAGGGATTAAGGGTTTAGTCACACATAAGATCTTTATGCAAACTCTGATATATATGGAGACTTACAGTTTCAATTTTTTTTAACCTCCTTTCGTTTTTCACCAGATAGTGTATACAGAAATCTGATGCATACATGCAACCAAATTCCAGACAATGGTAATATCTGTGTTTATCATCTTACTGATATCTTTTTATTTTTCTTGTTCATATGTATCCATTTCATAACTTTGTCAGAAGTTACATTAGCGCACATATGTTTCTGCACTTTCATATGTGTGTGTGTTTGCATGTATGCAAGTGTGCACTCATGCGCATTCATGTGTGTTAATCTGCGATTGCGTAAAAACAAAGTTAAAATGAAGATAAGACAGATTTTTACTGTAAGCATTTCAAATAAGATTTTTTTTTCTTTATTTTTCTCACTGTCATTTTTCCTGTTCAGTTAGCATACAGACACCTTACATAACAGTTATGAAAATGATACTGTGTTTATCGAAATGTCACTGTGTTTATCGAAGCTGTAGATGAAAACAAACTATTTTGTTCACAAAAGTGTATATTACATTTATTTGTTTTAAATGTTTTTGTTTTATTTCATAAAACTGTGTTATAGACAGCAAGTTCTTTACAAGGAGTCCTGCGCAGTTTTTATACACACTAAAAGAAAGCAGAAGTGATTCTGCATCGAGTGCTGAAAGCATTAGACTGCAAGGGCAGTATCAACTCACAGTGTTAGCCACAACAATGTAGGCAGAGCAAGCAAACTGGTTTCAGCTTGCAAGAGTTTGACTTTTTGACAATATGTGATACCACAGGTGGTGCTCAAATGTGTTAATTACTATTCATGCCCACACTGGCCACATTTTTTTCAAAGAAACTAAGATGTGCTGAACTGAATCAGAATGTCAGTCAATGATTGTATGCACAATAATCACAACCAGCTACTTCAGACAATTCTCCAAATCCCTAGCCTTGATTATTTTGTACATGTACGACAGTTAGTGTGTACTAAAATCTATACCTAAATATACCACAAAGTGGCCAACATCCACCTGTTTGCACAGGTGTGTCAGTTATGACAGAATATACAATAAGTATATCTACATTCCAACAAAGGCGCATCAGTCATCTACAGTGTGTACAGTAAGTATATCTACATGCCTATGTATATTCCAACAAAGGCACATCAGTCATCTAAGTACATCTACATACCTATAAACTGATCAACACTCATCTCCGAGCATAAGCATGTCAGTGAGTGATAACGTGTATACAATAAGTATACCTACTTACTGACAGAGCGACTCAACACTCACCTATTAGCATAAGCCTGTCAGTCATCCATAGTGTATACAATACGTATACTACACGAACAGAGTGACTAACATTCACTTATCAGAACAGCCATGTCATCAATGAAAGTGTGTACCATAAGTATACACGCTAATATAGAGAGTCGAACACTCAGCATAAGCATGTCAGTCAGTGGTAGTGTGTACAATAAGTATATTTCATACACAAGTCACTCTGACAAAGTGGTAAGTTTCACGGAATCCCAGCTTGAAATCATGGGATCAATTCCCCTCAGAGTGCTTATGTGTAGGATTTTTTTTTGCCCTACTTCTCCTACCCACAGTGCTGAATTTGCTATGGGCTCATTTCGAAAGACTGGGACCAAACGTTCAAGTTTTATCGACTTAATCAATGTGACCCTGAGAGTTTTGCTTAAATTTCCAGGCCAACACTGCAGGTGTCTGTATCTTTTGGGCCTGCTTGATGCTCGGATACACTGTGAAAGTAAGCTTTAAGCGCTGTCATGCAGTCTCAGAAAAAAAATGGAATCCTTCGCAAAATCTTCACTATCCTCATAAATCAACATTTCAAAAAAATGCCACAAATTCTGTGGCGCTTCATGCCCTACTCTCACTGTTGCCTCAGTTTTGATTTCTTCTCCTCGTCAATGCCCCTGTCTCAGTCACAAGCATTAACAAATCCATGGGGACTGTCATTGGTCAGTTACAGTGATGCCTTCCCAAGGAAAAGCTCACTCATGCTAACTCCATGACAAAACAATGTGGTGAATAAGAACAGGCACTGAACACCACTGAAGTGACTCTGTATGAGTCTCTTCTAGTGGGCCGTCCCATAAAAACTGACGTTAACTGCTCTCTCTTGATTGCTGGTGCCAGGGCTGTGGCAGGACGAGCTGGGCTGTGGCTGTGGAAAGGGAGCTGAAAGAAGCAATGTGGGTGCAACGCCAGATGTGTGGCACAGAAGATCGGACAGCAAGAACAACACACAAAAAAAGAGTATCTAAATACCAGCAAACTCACCTGTAATCATAGGGGTGTCAGTCAGTGATACTATGTACAATAAGCGTACCTACATTCAGTGGTCAACACTTGCCTGTCAGCAAAGCAAAGCCACATAAATTAGTGGAAGTGTGTACAACAAGCAACAAGCATACCTACACACCAATCACGTGGCCAGCTCACCTGTTAGCATAGCCATGTCAGTCAGTGATGGTGTGTACAATAAGAATACCTACCGACCATTTAAGTGTCCAGCACTCAACTGTTAGCATAGGCATGTCACTCACTGATAGTGTATACAATATGTATACCTACATACAAACAAAAGGGCTAACACTCACATATTAGCATTGACATGTCACTCACTGATAGCGTGTACAATAAGTATACCTACATACCAACAAAGTAGCTAATACTCACCTGTTAGCACAGGCTTGTCAGTCACTGATAGCGTGTACATTAGGTATACCTACATACCAACAAAGTGGCCAACACTCATCTGTTAGCATAGGCGTATCACTCACTGATACTGTATACAATAAGTATACCTGCATACTGACAAAATGGCCAACACTCACCTGTTAGCATAGGCATGTCGATCAGTGCTGTTGCCCTCACCCAGGACAGCCGGCCAAAAGACAGTGGGTCATCATCGTCAATGGGACTCTGCAGGTCGTTCTGCCCTTGTCCTTCCAGGCAATAGTTGGGGTTAGCAAAACTCAGATAGCTGGGGTCCGGATCTGACAGGTACAAGAAATGTGTGCGTTAACTGTATCTGAAAATAACACTGATCTACCAGGTCTTAACCTTTTTATTTTCATACAATATGGATGCAACATAAATTTTAAAAACCTCTCTGCCCTCAGAATTCTAGGGGGGAAGTGGCATATTTTTGTCTAACATCAAAGTGATTCATTCAGGTGCACCATTATCCTCAGGTAGAATTACCTGAACCTTCATTAATCTGCCTGAATTAACCATTTCTTCAGGCTTCAGGCACTCATGCCTATCCATCCAATCAGATTTCATGTATGAGGTTCAGTGGATCGGACTGTGTGTACAGGTGAAAGGGGACTGATCAAACGGACATAAGGAGAAAAGCTCACTGTCGAATTAGCAGCATGTACTGGAGATGAAACTGTACATAAGGAAGTTGAAACCAGCTATGTGTTCAGCACAAGACACTCATTACTGTCAAAATATTGCTCAAAAAGGACAAGACACTACTTTTAACAAATAAAGCAGTTACTTGCAAACATCATCATTCAAACTTTATTGATAATATTCCATTTTATGTCTGCAAATTTCATGAATAAGATTTTTTTTCAAGCTGGAAAAAATGTTTGAAATGCAGATTACATTCACATGTTATACTACTGAAACAACCCTCCATTATTAAAAAAAAACCCAGTATCTTCCTCCTCATTCTAATGATATACAACTGAGACAATCCTCCATTCGCAGAACTCTCTGAATGTCTTCCTCATTTCTTTTACTCCATCACTCTCTCTTCTTTCTTCCCTCTTCCACACTTTTTCTCTCCGCTGCTGTTATCACATTATGTACTGACTGCATTAATTTCATGTTCACAAGGCAGACACCTACTTTTGGGTGGGTCAGGTGAAGGTGGAGTTTCCGACATTATGATGGTCTTGGCTGCTTCAACAGCAGCAGCTGTCACACACCACTCTCTGCCAGATCAGTTTCTTGCTGCACACAGTGTGAAATCCCAGTCTGCTGACCGATCTCGGAATACAAATGACAATGAAACTGAAAAAGAAAATGGTAAATAAGTGTCTGGATCAAAACAGAAACAGTAGCTTTACAGGGCTAACAAAAGTTAATTTCAAGTCACAAAAACAAAAAAGACTTTGTCAATACTGGGCCTCCAATCAGTCAGTGATACCACTTACAACGAAACACTTTTTTTTTGACTGGATAATGGATGCCACTATGTGAGTCATCAAACCCTTTCCTGCAGGTCTGTGGTGCAAAACAAAAAATGTGCTAGGCCTCAAATCAAATGAACTTACAAAAATAAATTATATATTTCTGTTCTGTGGTCTGAAGTACTGCTACACTCGGTCTCAGTGTTAAAATTTAACATGAGTAGACATGAAAAAAATCCAAGGGATATACCAAGAATAAAGCTTACATCATGAACATTATGACAATATTATAATTTTGACTATCTAAAAATAACAATCAATGAAACTACAACTAGTACAAGCTGTAGTTTGTGAAAACCCTTTTTCTTCAATCACTTAACCACAGAAGAACACCTTCACAAATACATTCAGGATAAATTAAAGTTTAAAAAAAAAAAAAAGAGAACTAAGTCACTGGAAAATATCATAATGGGACTGCCTGGATTACACACTGCAACCCCATACTGACTTCCCTTGCTCAACAGCATTTTGTCATGATAAGCAAGTGGATTTGATAACAAGAAAACGGTAAAAGTAGACTGCCTCTCCACTCATGGGAAATCCCATAACTGTTTCATTAATGATGTACATATGCCTGTTCTCATTCATGATTCAGACCTCCTAATATGAATTCTTCAGTTCAAACAGTGGTTGGTTGCTTTCACCTTAGAGAAATTCCTAGGTCGGCTACTTCGCCCCGTACTCCATTCCACTCCAAATCGCTACTCTCTCCAAAAAACGGTGATATGTCCGTGAGTGATAAATCAATCACCTAAGTAGTAGCAGTAAATGATTTCCCTGCATCACATTATTAATCATCATTATTATCATTAATTTGCGCAAAACCTGTTCTCTTCTTCTTCTTCCTTGTCTAGAGCCGACAAATACATTTTGATCTTATGTATTAACACTGAAATGTTACCGGGGAAACGATATAGCACATCGGTCGAACTTCTCGCTGGTAAATTGTTCACTGCAGCGGAGTTTGATTCGAAACAAAATGATACTTCCGTGGTTAAGATAAACAAGGGATGGCCAGAAAATCAATGCCTAAATTCACATGATTACCTCAAGTTCCAAGCTTTTAGAGTTCCCTGAAAGGCGTCCCGCACTGTAAACATTCAATATGTTACAAAGCGTTACATACTCACATGAAAGCTAGCGTATTCTTTGGATTCAACCTGTCAAAACAGAATAATTCCGAACAACTTACAGCAGATAAATTATGCAGCCGACTGACTAACCGGAAGTTAGCTCAGACTTATCCCGAGGTAACGGGTTGAGGTCATCTTGTTTGACGCATTGACAAAAATTGATAGAAATTGGTCATCATCATCAAAGTATTATTTGGAAACAAAAAGAACAAGCATGTAACATGTATTATATCATAGAAACATATTTTCAACATAGAAATACTGTTTAATCCTATAGGTCCGCATAAAATTGTCTGGAAGCCCTTTCGATTTCATCGCACCGGTGCCGATGTAAATAGACAGACAACCAATCGCAAGGAAGTTTACAGAGTTCGGCGAATCACATCGCATGACGCAAATATTAAGTATGATTTATAAATGAAAGAAATGGCATGGCAGAGGGGGGGGGGGGGGGGGGGGGGGGGAGAGAATGTGCTCTAAAATATTTTTTAATTTCGTGTAGCTACACACACACACACACACAGATAGAGAGAGAGAGAGAGAGAGTCAGGCTTGGCTTGTGTATTAACGACAAGGCAACGCATTTGAAACAGGTCTTTGTCAATCACCTTGTAAGTGACGTTCAGAATTCGGTGCAAGCCACGGTCTTTTGTTTCGTGTTGCACGTGCTTCAATCATCTGACCTGCTCTCCGATCAGCCAGTCTGCGCACGCTCGGAAGTGGACAACATGGAGAAGAAGAACCAGCACCACCTCAACACAAAAATTGTTACTAAGTTTATCTTCATGTAAGTTTCTTATTGTGACAACATTGATGTTGAGCATTATCAGCATTTATCCACCTGTGCTTTTCAGCTGCAAGTGTGGACAAGTAGCCTAACTTTGTGAAACTTGTGTGTATTTACGCATGAGGACTCCTCGCTGGAGAAAGCGGCTGTTCTGTACTTTCCAACAAAGGCAAGCTAACACCGGTGTCAATGTGAAAATCGCTTGGCGTCGACTCACGCCTGTGTTAGACAGTGATTGACAGGTTGGTTCTAATTCGTATGTGTGCGTGCGTGTGCGCGCGCGCGCGCGTATGTGTATGTGTGTGTGTGTGTGCGCGCGCGCGCGCGTATGTATGTGTAGTTTGATATCCTGTCGCACATACTTTGTAGACATCTAATCAATTTTCACAATGACAGTGTTGTCAGAATGTAGTCATCAAGTACACACACACACACACACACACACACACACACACACACACACACACACACGCACGCGCGCGCGCGCGCGCGCGCGCACACACACACACACACACACACACACACAGAGGAAGGGTGAAGAGGGTGGCTATATATTGATCGAGCAACATCACATGAGTTTTTTTTTTTTTTCTTAAACGTTACATTTTGTCCGTATAGGTTCAACGGGAGTAAACAAAACTATGTAAACAATACACAGGGATGGTGCTCTATCTATTGTGTGTGCAGCTGTTTTTGTCATTGTTATTTCTACTTCAGTTTAACGTCTTTCCACATTAAGATGAACGCAAGTGCCTCAGCGTTTGTGTGGGTGTGTACGCGCGCGCGCGAGTTCACGCTTGCGTGCGCGCTCATGTGTGTGTATGTGTGCGCTCGCGTGTGCGTGACGTGTGTGTGTGTGTGTGTGTGTGTGTGTGTGTGTGTGTGTGTGTGTGGAGAGAGAGAGAGAGATGTTGTTGTTTTTTTTTTTAATTTTATTATTATTAATTTTTTAACGTCTGTCGACGTTAGTGAACCTAATAGAGGTGTGTGTGTGTTTGTGCGCGCACACGCGCGCTTGCTTTTGCGCGTATGTTTGTGCGTATTTGTTTGCAGGGTTGTACACGCTGTTTTGTGTCCTGATGTATTTGTTTTATGTGCTGTGTATTAGTGTGTGTGTGCGCGCGCGCGTGCACACGCACGCTCACGTTACGCTCTCACGTGTGTGCTTTTGGACAGCGATTCCTCGGAATTTACTTCGCTGGTTTCTGTACAAGATTAGTCATTGATTCTTACCTTGGTTTGAGCAAAACTCTTCATCAATCGAATAAGATAGTCCACATTTATAGGTAACTAATAGCTTGTAAAAAAAAAAAAAAAAAAAAATCAATTGATCAGTAGATCAGTCGAGCATTTTTTAATAATCAGTCTCTAGAATACTCGTTCATTCTCCCTTTAATGTCATATCAAATCTGTAGTTTCCTTTTGCAGCGACTTAAACAGTTGATATTGGTTGTCCTTACAAGCGAAAAAGTGAAACGATGACACTTCATTTAAGAGCAGCCACTTGCAGTGAGCAAAAAGGCTTGCAAGCTGTAGGGGTCCCTTTGGGTAAGAGTTTTAGCCCCTTTCCCTCTGTCTGACTTATTTTCTGCAGAGGCAGGATAATGATATTAAATTGGGAAGAGAAAAGAAACACATTAAGAATAATTCGTTCTGTGCCATCTTTACCATCTTAACCTGTGCGAGAGCTTCTTCCTGTTACACTTTAAGGCTGTTCTATTGTGCTGGATTCTCGTGGCATTTAAGAACGTTGTCAGTATTTGCTGCATCTATATACGCTCCATGGATCTTTGACGTCAAGAAGCTCTTTACTGTTGAGAGCAGAGGAGTACGAAAGAAAATCTTCCCCTTGATTCATCTTATTCCTTTCTGACCTTAATCTTTTATTTTCTGGAAATGTCTCGCGTTGTTCTCATTATCCTTGCTTACCATGCTGCCATCCATCGTTTTCTCACGATGTCTTCATCCATCGTTGTCTTTCTCATGCCATTTCACCTTTCCTTGGTTTATAAGCCGTTGCGTCCTCATTCGATATTTTTCCCCTCACAATTTCCTATCAGTCCTTTCATTCCTCACGATGTCCTCTTTGCGGTTCTTTGGTTCCCTATCATGTTCTCAATCACTATGTCCTTTGACACATGTTGTGTTCTCATAACACTGTTTTCTTTCTTACCATGGTTTCGCCTGTCGCCTGTCCAGTTCTCTCTCTCTCTCTCTCTCTCTCTCTCTCTCTCTCTCTCTCTCTCTCTCTTTTTTTTTTTTTTTTTTTTTTTTTTTACATCAGTCCTTTCCTTTGTCGCCATCTTTTTTTTTTACTCTCACTCCTTTTTATTCTCGTGATTCTCTCTTCCATAATTCAGCGTAGGATATCCATTTATATCTGGTGCCCTGCTATTTTCGGCGTAGGATATCCGTTCATATCTCGCATCATGTTGTTTTGGGTGTAGGATATCTATATCTGACACCACATTATTTTCGGTGTAAGATGTCTGTGCATATCTGGCATCATGTTACTTTAGGTGTGGGGTATCTGTTTATGTTTGGCACCATGTTGTATTAGGTGTAGGATGTCCGTTCATGTCTGGCACCATGTTGTATTTGGTGTAGGATATCCTTTCATATCTGGCACCATGTTGTTATTGGTGCAGGACGTCAGTTCATATCTGGCACCATGTTATTTTCGGTGTGATATCCGTTCATACCTGGGCACCATATTATTTCTGGTGTAGGATATCCGTTCATATCTGGTACTATGATATTTTCAGTGTGGGATATCCGTTCATATCTGGCACCGTGTAAAAATTATCTTTGGTGTAGGATATCCGTTCATATCTGGCACCATGTAAAAATTATCTTCGGTGTAGGATATCCGTTCATACCTGGCACCATGTTAATTTCGGTGTAGGATATCCGTTCATACCTGGCATCATGTTTCTTTCTCTGCGAAATATGTAAGCTGATAACCATGGTACTTTCGCCCTTATATGTAGCATGTCCGTACATTTTTTTCAACGTGTTACTTAATCCGTGATGTGTAGGATATCCGTTCGCACGTGGCACCATGTTGTTTTCACCGGAAGGTGTAGGACACTCGGTGCACGTTTAGCTTTGTTAGTTTGTCTGTAAGATGTTGAATATCCGATGCACGCCTGACACTATGTTACTTTTGCAGTAAACTGTAGAATACTCGGTGCACGCCTGACGCTGTTGCTTTTGCCCTGAAGTGTATGATACTCGGTGCATGCTTGACACTGTGCTACTTTCGCTGTACCCCGTGCACACCTGGCATTGCGTTACTTATTCTGGAAGGTGTCAAATATCTTCGCACACCAGGCACCAGCAACGTGTCCTCTCTGACGTCGTAGGCAACCAAGAAGTGGCAGCATCCGTTTTCCCCCCTTCAGCGTAGAAGCTTAGAATACCTTACAAAATAACCGCAAGATCAGCTGTCTTTAAATCGGTCACCGTCATTTTGTTATATAGTCCAGCGGACCACTATGAGCCAATCCAGGGCTGTCACCACGAACATTATAAAGTTCTGTCAGAGCACACACAGACACACACACACACACACACACACACACACACACACACACACACACACACACACACACACGCGCACACACACACACACACACACACACACACACACACACACACACACACACACACACACACAGGGGAGGGGGGGGGGGAGGGTGGCATGCGTGTATAGAATGATGTAAACCAATGCATGTTAATACAAACTGGACGATTGACATCTAAGGACATATGAAACTAAGCCATGCTGAGTGCGTCAGGCATAGGATCTTGCCATCAGTAAACATGAATTTCAAACATCGGCCAAACGGTTGCTGTCTCTCTCCTTTGTTTTTTTTTGGATTTGGGTGGTTTGGACAGCGGCTTCAGGGTTTTTTTTTTCAGTCTGCTTTTCATACTCCTTGCCTTGCCTTTGTTTTTTTTTTTTTTTTTTCTTTATCGGTTGATGTAAATAATTGAATCATTGCTCATTGAGTTCTTCAGGATCATAAGTCGTGACAGTCATTGTGTACGGGAATGAATATTTTTGTGTTAAAACTCTTTCATGATTAACTGGCAGTCAGCTGGGGGCACCAGAGGATCGAAAGCGGGGCTGCTTATCTATTTCTCATTCCTGCCGATCTGCGATCATCCCTTGCAGATTTCGCGCACGCTCAGTTTTTTTTTCTCATACCAGTTGAGTCTTATTTACCTTCCCTTGAAGTCGGATTTGATTTTTTCTTTCTCATTGGTTTGTATCTAGGAGGGATGTTGAAGGACGTATACAATACACATATTTATCACACTGAGCAATGACCATGGACTTCAGAAGCTCGTGTGAAACGATTGTCTGTTTAGCTCCTTGTTCCATGACACAGCAGGGCCTTGGGGAGAGTTATGACGGCTTTAACCCTTTTACTTCCCGTCTACAGCGTCGTTTATAGAACTGTAATCCCCCTTACTCCCCCCGCTCTTCCTTTCTTTCTTTTTTTATCCTTTCTTTCTTTCTTCGAGGATCTGTATTTTCTTTAGCATATCAGCAAGACAAACCAAAAATTGGATATCTGAATGGGTGAGCAATCTGAGTGCATTGGCTAACGAAACTCTTGTTTCAACATTTCTCTTCCCTTGCATTGGTCGCGCCTTTCACGTCCAGCGCAGAAGAATCGGTTCCTTCCGTTCCTATCTTAACGACGAATCTGTCTCTACATTTCTACGCTCCTTTATCCACTGTACACCAGATAACGGAAAATTTGTTGAGGATCTAGCCTCAATGAAATCCAGACCAGTGCTGCACGACGTGTTTTCGGATCCTCTAAAATTTGTCTCGCGCCTGTCTCTGTTGTTCCCTTTTGCCGGGTCGCACGTTGAATAAAGGATATATTCCAGTCTCTCCTGTCGTTTAAGTCGTTTCAAGAGCAGCTCCAGCGTATCACAAAAAACACCTCAGTCTGTCCATACCACCTCATCTTCGTTCTGCCGCTAGCATCCATATCTACAGGCCTCTTCCTTTTAGGGGCCAGCGTTTTATTTTCATACTAGCGTCGCTCCGTGTGTAATCAGCTTCCATTCTCTGCTCGCCAGGCAGACCTGACCACAAGTTTTACAATTTTCCTAAAATTGTTTCTTCAAAGAAGCGTTCTGACCCTTATCCATCACCCTTCTATTGATTTAGTTTAAGTCTTCTCTGGCTGTGGGGCGCAGGAGAGAGAGAGGGGCGCAGAGAGAGAGAGAGAGAGAGAGAGAAAACGCTTGTGTGTGTGTGTGTGTGTGCATTTGAAATGTACGTGTTCAGCACCATTGTTGACAAAAGTTTGCTAGATCGTCTTGTCACGATCGTCGTGATGTACTGGGCATACAGTCGCCGCCGCCGCCGCAGCAGTAGTAGTAGTAGAGCAGTAGCAAGAGTAGTGGCGTAGCACCACCAGCAATAGCAGTTCAAAAAAAAAAAAAAAAAAAAAAAAAAACAGTACTAGCTGTAATCGAAAAATAATGCTGATAATTGGGAATAGGTATGATGTTGCTCGTAATTCTACCGCACTGTAATATTCAAATCATTGAGTTTTTTTTTCTCTATGTCACTCAGTGCTGTTATTCACGGTGAAATCCATTTTATTTTTTCTTTGTTTGTTTTTTTTGTTTTGTTTTTTTTTTTTTACTGATCCCCCCCCCCCCCCCCCCCCCCCCCCTCCTCCTTCTCCGCTCTGTCCATTCCCTGCCCTCTTCCTCCTTTTCAATAAAACTCCACTAATCGGGCAGCATGTTTCGTCTGCCCGTTTTTTCTTTTCCTTCCTCAAAATGTAAAAAAAAAGGTATGGGGTATGGAATTATTCTGCAGAGTGATCAAACATATGTAATGCTTTGTATTCAACCAAGTATCACCTATGGTCCGTTTCACAGTATGTTTTGTTTAACCACTTCTGTTCGTTTAAAAGAGTTTCAAATTCGATTCTGACAGGGTTTAGTGTGGTTTACATGAAATGAGGTTTGAAGAGAGAGGCCAGTAAAATCAGATCGTGACGACATTCTGACAGGTAAACACTGACTTTTCATCGGTTGCTCCGTGCGGCCCCAAGGCAATGTTTCTTTATTGTTGCAGCTTTGAAAGCTTCAAAGCGGTTGATAGAAAGAAAAGGTCCACTTCAAATGAGGTCAAGAGTATTAAATAGTGACAACATTGGTGACAAGTTTCCAAGTGATTGGTATGAAACAGAATTTACGGCGGGGGGGGGGGGGTGGGGGGGGGGGGGGGTATTGACCTACATTCCTATAAGCTTCAACGTGATTCATGTTAAATGTGATGAATTTTAAATGAGTTCAGGGGAATTAAATAAATAGTGACTATGTTCTGACAAGCTGGTATGTATTGTGACATTCAAAATGAAATGTTGACAATTCTGACATCTGTAAGCATGCTTATCTCTAAAAACGAAATTTAGGCCAGGGGAATTTAGGTAAGTGTTACACTCTTTAAGTTTTAGTGCATTCAGGAGACAGGTCAGGAGGTCAATAACAAACAACCAAACAGTGTGACATACTCCGCAGTTAAACAGGAAACAAACAAAAGCAAAAAAAGAAAAAAAAGGCAAACAACACAACAACAACAACAACAAAGAAAAAAACAAAGAACACCTTCCCAGTGCCGCTTACGATTTTTATTCAGTCAGCACAATAAGTGAATGAACAAAAACGTACACGACCACACTGAACACTTTCCTCAGTTTAACAACAATCAGGAAATGATAAGACAAAACGTGTAGTTGTATTTAGTGTCAGGTTCAGCTCAAAAAGACAGAAAAGGATGGCCTTCTTCCACTTCTTGTTTTGCATTTGCAGGTCGTATCATCGAATGCATAAAGGCTGCTGTAACTTTGAAACTCTTAGGTATCTTAAAAGAGTTCTGTTAATGGTAATCGTTTCAATCGGATAGGCAGTTTTGTGAGCGCTTACACACACACACACACACACACACACACACACACACAACACACACACACACACACACACACACACGCGCGCGCGCGCGCGCGCGCGCGCGCGCACACACACACACACACATACACACCACACACACACACACACAAATACGAATACGCCAACACATAGAAACGAACGGGAACACGCACGCACACACACACACCACACACACACACACACACACACACACACACACACACACACACACACACACACACACACACACACACACACACACACACACACACACATTAGAGAGAGAGAGCGAGAGAGCGAGCGTGTGTGTGTGTGTGTGTGTGTGTGTGTGTGTGTGTGTGTGTGTGTGTGTGTGTGTGTGACTGACTGACTAACTGACTGAGCCAGCCAGCCAGACGGTGACAGAAAGACAGATAGCTACAGATGGACAGAGAGAGAGAGACAGACAGACAGACGGACGGACGGACGGGGAAGGGAGGGGGTGAGACAGAGGGACAGATAGACAGACGGACTGGCGGGAGGGGGAGGGGGGGGGGGTAGAGAGAGAGAGAGATTCAGCCCTGTCATGGCCTTTTCCTCTCATTCTCTCACGACCCGTCTTCAAACCCGACTTCCTGCCCTTTGAGACGAGTTTCAACAATCAACCTCCCTTGGTGGACGTCCGCCCGAACCCTCGGGCACCGGGGGATCACCCCCGATGTTGTCAGACGGTGGTTCCAAGCACCTTCCTCCTAAATGCCCCCCCCCCCCCCCCCCCCCCCCCGACTTCAGACTGGGGTCAACAGAGGGTGCCATCTTCTAGGTTCTAGACATAAGTGATCCTCCGCCCACCAAAAGAATGTCCTAGGCCGCTGGCGCAAAAAAAAAAAAAAAAAAAAAATCCAGGGTTAACAGGGCCAATGATGTAGTCGGATGGTATTAAATACGCCTGAAGACTCATGAATGCCCTGTTGGAGCTAAAGTTAACATTATCGTCGAATAAAGAGCGACGGGGGCAGGGGTACGGGGTGGTGGGAGGGGGAAGGGGGTGGGGGACTTCACTCTAACGGGGCCAATGGCACAGTCAGATGGTATTAAATACGCCTAATCACTCGTGTATGCTCTGTAACGTGGACCACAAAAGTTAAAGTAATCGTGGAATCAGTGAGAGAGGCGATGGGGTGGGGGGGGATTTAGATCTCCACAGCATGCAAGGCCGATGGCGCAGTCAGATGGTACTAAATACGCCTAATGACTCGTGAATGCCCTGTTTGCGTGGACTTGCGAAAAAAAAAGGTTAACGTGATGATCGAATAAAAGGGAGAAAAACTACACAGCTAGCAGGGCCAATGGCCCAGTCAGATGGTATTAGATACGCCTAATGACTCGTGAATGCTCTGTTAGTTAGACTAAAATAAAGTCGATATCATCATAAATGAAAACAAAAAAAACTCAAAAGGGGGGGGGGGGGGGGGTGTTCTACATAGCTAACAGGGCCAATGGCGCAGTCAGATGGTATTAAATACGCCTAATGACTCGTGAATGCCCTGTTAGTTAGACTGAAATAAAGTTGGTATCATCGAATTAAAAAATGTGAGGAGGAACTACAAAGCTAGCAGGGCCCAATGCGCAGTTAGATGGTATTAAATACGCCTAATGACTCGTGAATGCTCTGCCAGTGAGACTAAAATAAAGTTATCATCCAGTTAAAAAAAAAGGGGGGGGGGGGGGGGGTGGGGACTATATAGCTAGCAGGGCCAATGGCGCAGTCAGATGGTATTAAATACGCCTAATGACTCGTGAATGCTCTGTCAGTTAGACTAAAAATAAAGTTATCATCCAGTTAAAAAAAAAATACGGGTTATCCACACAGACGGGGGGGGGGGGGGGGGGGGGGGGGGGGGGGGGGGGGGGGGGGTAGCTAGCAGGGCCAATGGCGCAGTCAGATGGTATTAAATACGCCTAATGACTCGTGAATGCTCTGTCAGTTAGACTAAAATAAAGTTATCATCCAGTTAAAAAAAAAAAAAAAAAAAGGGGGGGGGGGGGGGGGGGTGTGGGGGACTAGCAGGGCCATGGCGCAGTCAGATGGTATTAAATACGCTAATGACTCGTGAATGCTCTGTCAGTTAGACTAAAATAAAGTTATCATCCAGTTTAAAAAAAAAGAGGGGGGGGGGAGGGGGGGACTATATAGCTAGCAGGGCCAATGGCGCAGTCAGATGGTATTAAATACGCCTAATGACTCGTGAATGCTCTGTTAGTTAGACTAAAATAAAGTTGATATCATCGGAAAAAAAAAAAGGGGGGGGGGGGGGGGGGGGGGGGGGGGGGGGGGTACATAGGCCAACTGGGGCCAATGTCGCAGTCCGTTGGTATTAAATACGCCTAATGACTCGTGAATGCTCGGTTAGAATGCATCGAATTTAAAAAAGGGGGGGGGGGGGGGGGGGGGGGGGGGGGGGGGGGGGTAATGGGGCAATCACATGGGTTGGGGGGGTAATACGCCTAATGACTCGGGGGCTCTCGCAACACCTTCCAAAAAAAAAACAAGGGATTGGGGGGACACCACATAGGGGGGGGGACTCGGCGGGGGGCGCAGTCAGATGGGGGAATGCCCTGGGGGGGGGTTTTGGGGGTTTGATAGCTAACGGGGCCA
>JADBJO010002714.1:15000-17500 GCA_016801955.1 Conus betulinus | reverse complement strand
GGTGACAAACGATTCTTTTTTTTTTTCGCGTTCACCCAGGATAGAGGGGGCGAGGTTGGGGTAAGATGGGGTGGTGGTGGTTGGATGGGATGGGAGATAATCTTATCCGAAAATTTCTTTCAAGCGCGTAAAAAAAAATGTACAGAGTGCAGCTCGTATAGTCAAAAATTCTTGATCGTTGTTGCATTATTTCCTTCAGACTACGAAAGCCACGTCAACGAGACCTCACAGCAGTGTGTCCTACATCTAATTGAACCATCGAATCCGTATTTTCTTTAAGAAGAAGAAAAAAAGAAAAAAAAGCGAACATACCTCTTCCCCAGCACATTCTTTTTATCTGTTGCACAGTCGATAGAGTAAAGAATCAGGCTAGGGTGGCGTCAGAGGGTAAAGGACGGATGACAAACTGAACCATAAGAAAATACGACCGCTGCTACTATTACTACTGCAACTGTTGATGTGGATCATATCAATAGTGACTATCATAATGATGATCCTGAAAATAATATTAGAGTGAACTAGTGTTTGTTGCACCAGTAGCCAATGTGATTAAGAATCACGCAGTTGTCTGTTACGATAGTTCATTGGAGACTTCCGCCAACACCTCTCCCACCCTTTACTGCTGCTTTCTTAACTTTCCACCCACCCTCTTCCTCTCCCACCGGCCTTTTCTTTTCAGAAAATAATTAGAGATGTCACGTAGCTTTCTTCCCCTTTCGCGCATCATCTTCATCCTCAATCCCGCACACACACATCATCGGGCTCACACACCACACACACACACACACACACACACACACACACACACACACACACACACACACACACACACACACACACACATACACGGAGAGACACTCCTGTTGTTTGACAACGCAAGCGGCAATAGTGGTCAGTATCAGATTTGAAGGCGGCTGTGCTGTAAGCGAATCAATAGAATTGTCGATCTCTTTTCTGTGAAGCGAGGTATTTCCAAGTCTTAGACATCATATATTCTAAATCAACATGTGATATCGTTTCTTCTTCCGATCACTTTGTTCAGTCGGATCGAACGTCTTTTGTCATTCGTCTTCGTTCTACGTGTTTTAGCTGATGCTACTAGTGTTTCTCTTACATTATCTAAGAGCCCACCTAATCCCTTCCCAACGTATGCCCCCCCCCACCCCCCCCCCCCCGCTCCCGATTCTCTCTGTGCCTTCATAGCTGCGCATTCACTGATGCACACCCGAGCCTTTTATTTCTGTGAGTGAAACGAAAGTTCACAATATCTTAGAAGAAAGGACATTCGAGTTCCCTCAAATCGCATTCAACTATTTTATCTTCTGAGTATCCTGAAACAACAACATGTGTTGCCAACATGTGAACGCAGTTCTTCTGTGAGGATTTTCTGAATGATTCTTTCTAAATCCGTCCCTTTTTAATGTGTTTATTTTCCACCTCGGACATCTTGGTCATCCTGTGAGCCAGTCTTCAGCACACCTCTCACATAAAATCACCTTGTACAGTAGAAACCCCATGCCAAAAGAAGGGGTGGGGTGGGGTAGGGCCAGAGCTCTTTTAGAATAAACTGTGTTCCATTCTTCTTGCTATAATAGTACTCGTAGTTTCCTTTTTTTTTCCTTTCGCTTTTTCTTTACTTTTTTCCCCGTTTTTTTTTTTTCACTGTCGATTTTCATCTGGAGCTGTGACCCATTTGTTAATCTGCTTTCTTTAAACACTCTGCATATTTTTTTTTCTTAAATCACCCCACTGGAATGCAGGGGAGAGAAAGGGTGGTGGTTATGATCTTTTCATGTAAATTGTGCTCCTGCCTTTGAAAAATCCATGGCTAGTAATTTCTTGTATAGTGCCCTCTGTTTGACTTCGTTTTCATTTTGAATTTCGGTATTTTTTTTCCTCTGTACTGCTGCCAATCGCTTCGTGGACTGTTCATCTTCATGTGACCTGGAAAGCATTTTCTTTCTTTTCTTTCTTGATAGGTTCAAGTTGTGTCTTGTAATCAGGTGACTTGATCATGATATCTAACCACTGGAACAGGCACTTGCTGTCCGTTCTGCGGGCGCTGATAACTAATGAGGCATTTTGATTTATCTTTGTTGCATTAGTTTCTTTTCAAAAAGTTGGGGTTTTTTTTTTATCAATTTTCAAGAAAGATGATAAGAGTGGTCGGTGCACTCGACATGGCTTAGTTCTATCCGACTGAAGGACTGCAGCATGGATATGAAGTTATGACCCTGTAAACCGTATGTAAATCTGAGTTTTCCCCTTGACGGGAGTGACTTCTTGGTTTTGTTGTTTGTTTGTTTCTGTTTTGCCTGTTAGTTTGCTGGCCTTTTGTGTCTTTTTTTTTTTTTTTTTTTTTTTTTTGGCTTTTGCTTTTGGTACATATTGACAGCCTTGCCAATACTGTCTGTGGTCTGCTAGAGCTGTGCTGCAACACACATTGTCCGTGCCAACCTCCGATACTGTCATGCCAGTATTGTTTCTGATCATGCTGTCA
>JADBJO010002714.1:0-2500 GCA_016801955.1 Conus betulinus | reverse complement strand
TAACGTGGTAAAATAGAAGACACCTTTTTTTCTTTCTTTTTTTTTATTTTTTTTTTTTTTTGCTTGTTTTTTTTTTAAGCTTGGGAAAGCTTGGAATTGTGTTTTTGTAAACTACCTCTTGTGTGAAATATTTTTCTGTAAGAAATGTCTTTTCTTTTTTTGTAATGAGCTTGTGTGTGTGGCATGTCTGACATTGACTACTGTGTGAGTGTATGTGTGCATGTGTGTGTGTGTATGTGTGTGTATGTGTGTGTGTGTGTGTGGTGTGTGTGTGTGTGTGTGTGTGTGTGTGTGTGTGTGTGTGTGTAAGAGAGAGAGAGAGAGAGAGAGAGAGATTGGGAGAGAGTTGCTGAAACAATGAATTTACAGAGTTTCATGATTGCAGTGTCCATCTGTACCTATAGGCTTGCAATGAAGGAAGCAGCCATTTCAGTCATTGGAAATGATAAAACTTGACTTTTTTTGTATGTTTGTATGAGCAACCAGACCAGAGAATTTTGAGATAAACTGCAAGCTGGGCTATCACACCACTCTTGTGTTTGTGTTTTGCTGTGCCAAGAGATATCTTATGGCTCTTTTTCAGTGTTACACTGACACTAAAAACTGATTTGCAGACTCATCCAGCAACATTTAATCTGGTAGTGGTACTGTTACACACACACATCTGACTTTAAAAGGATCAAATAACTGCTACCAATATTGGGTTTTAAAGGGTCAGCTGATGCCTGCAAAGCACATTTTTACTGGGTATTTGTGCATAATGTGTATAACATACATCAACAGAAGCCCTGACAATTTGAATAAAATCTAATTGATGATGCTTTGTAGTTGACAATCAGATCCATGTTCAGTTTGAATCCCAGTAGTAAGTATCATGAAACAGACCTGTATAGTGTATGGTCATCATGAAAGGGAGAGAGAAGAGAGGAGGAGGTCATGCTGTTTTCCTGTCAGTTAATAGAAAATGAGTTAATTTATCAGGAAAAAAAATCATAAATAACAATGGTGTACAGGCCATGAAGTGCATTTGATTTAGAATTTAGCAGTATACTGTACCATGTCAAACATTTGCAAGGTAGGGCCTGTTTGCATGCTGTAGTGAATTTTCCTGGGTAATGTTGTAAATAATTCACAGGTTTCATGTACACAGTAAAGAAGACAGAATGGTTGTTGTTTTTTTTTTAATTTTTTTCCCTTTTCAGGACTCACCTATCTCAGTAATGTTTGATGGTTCGCTTCACTCTGCTTTCTATTTAGGTATTTTCACCTGAATGGAGAAACTTGTAAGAGTGAAAGCCAAATACTTTGCCCATGCAGTAATCAGTGTGCAAATTGGCAAAGATTTTGTCATCTGCACCTCATCTAGAGCTCCATGTGAAAAACTTGCAAACATAACGTCTACTTTGCCTACTTTTAGCACAGGTTTTCTATGACATCAGCATTGATGTGGCTTATATTTTGTGCATCAGGAAACTCTTCAACCCTTGTTACTCTGATGACAAGCTTCTAATCTTGCTGCTCACTTTCGTTTTTGTAGACAGGACACAATCACAGTATTCTAAAAAGTACGGTATACCATTTCAAGAGGTGAATCTTATGCGTACACTGACAATCAAAGGAGTGAATTTGAACTCTGAAACATGAGATACGCACAAAGTTAGTATCATCAGCAGCCCTACCATTTCAAATTTTTGTGTAGGTTGGGGTGAAGTATTTCCTTGAGCTTCTTTTTTTTTTCCTACCCAAACTGTCTGGTCTGTCGAACTAATTTGAAAATATTGCGACAAAGAATCATTTGACGTATGACGCTGACTGAAGGGAATTGTAGAGAAAAGCAGGTTCTAATCTCTTATTGAGTTGATCCAGACAGACGTAAGGTGAATCCTGGAAATACATTTGCAGTCTTTACTTTCAGCAGATGATTCACAGATCCATCTACATGTGACCATGATAAAAGGTGCAGAACAGACATTTCCTTTACTTTTTCTGAATCTCACACTTTCTCAAATCACATTCTGTTCATCTTCAGGTTTATTCAACAAGTGCCCAAAGTCCCATTATATGTAGTTCCTAAAATCAGAAGTTGGAGAGAAATGGGGGCATCATGGCCAGTTAACAACATGGAATATTCTAGAATGCTCAGGAATTGTAGTGTAATGTAGCCATTCAAAATGCATGGAGTTGTCCAGAGGAGTCGGTAACCATGACATGTTATAGCCAGTCAAAATGCTTTGAAAATTAGAGAAACACAGAGAAGCTTATTGCACTTTAAACACTGTTCTGGGATGTAAAGGAGATCTTCAGAATTATCATACCATATATACATACGTAAACTAGCATCATGTGAAAGGTACTGCATCTAATGTGAAACCCACTCTCTCTCAGTCAACAAATGATGAAAGGTGAAGTTGGTATTTAAGCAACATTTTTAAAACAGGGGATACTGTGAATGATTTTCTACATCTCTTTGTTTATGCACATGTGCACTTATGGTTAGATT
>JADBJO010002713.1:288784-290490 GCA_016801955.1 Conus betulinus | reverse complement strand
GCGCGCGCGAAGAGAGAGAGAGAGTATGTGCACAGTTTGCAACATGCCTTCCAGTTTTTCTCTTCTTACTTTTCGTTTGAGAGGTGTTTTTTACAATGCAGCCACACCTATGCTCATGCAATCCCTGCTGTGGGATTTCTGAAAAGGTTGGTAATGCCAGATCTCCATGAATACACTCACCACAGGAGACCATGCACTGCTGTCTTAATGAGGTCATTTCATATGCACAGGGAAAATTTTTACTTGGATAAATCTCGTGATTGTTCGTTCACCCTCACACCATCAATCCTTTTCCCCCAGACAACATTCCTGCGTTATGTTTTGTGCCAGACAGTAAGATGAAATATCTGCATTCTACTTTCTCTTATAGAAAAAGCTCCGGATTTCTCAGCCAGACACATATCACGTGCAAATGACTCGTCTTCACTCCGTTACAAAAGAACGACGAGTCCCCAGAGTGCATCGTTTTATGCACAACGCCTGAGAACTGAGTGTGGAAAGTGGCAGTTACAGCTGTGGGAAAGTTTTAGACAGACATGGTTTGCATGGGGATGTTAGCGGAATGAGATAATGCCTGTGTTGGTTTTAGCTGTCTTTCTTTTTTCTGTTATTCCTTCCTTCCCCTGCACCCCCCCCCCCTCTCTCTCTCTCTCTCTCTCTCTCTCTCTCTCTCTCTCTCTCTCTCTCTCTCTCTGCGTCCATGTCTCCTTCCCTGTGTAAGGCAACATTTTCACACTGCTTATTCTAACTCTCCTATGGACATTGCCAAATGCAAGATCCTCATGTCCATATGTCAGCAATTCATGTAAATCAGGTCATTGCCTTAACCCCATGAGGTCTCTCATCAGCGGAAAACCTGCACTGCTGCTGAATCGTTTGGGTGACATTAAATGGAACCCGTTTCTGTTCAACATACTGAGACACTGTTGTGAGATCCCTACTGATTATGCTAACTGCACCGTAGTTGAGCCAGTCTCAGGATGAACGAGATCCCGACTGTAATGGTGTGTGACTTTTGTACGATTTTCCACTCAAAGGTGTACACACTGGGCATGAGGAAATCGCTGGCCAAGGAAAACAGCCACCAGACAGAAGGATCAACTTCTCAGGCTGAAATGAACAGACGTCTGGGACACTTACGCTGAAGTGACATACATGCTAACTGCTCTGGGAGTAAAGAACCATCTTCTGTATGGCCAGGACCGACAACTGAGTATATTCAGTCGCCACCTGTTCTAGAAACGACAGATGACCAAGTGGGAGTTATTCGCTTGGACAGGGGAAGGGTTTGGGCAGAATTACGGGAAGCGAAATCTTGCAATTATTTCCAGAACGTGATGATTGTTTACAGCTAAGATGATAAAGGAATTTCTTCTTTTCTGTTTTGTCTGTGGCAAATCTTGACAGGAGAGACATTAAGACACACTGAGGATATTAGGGTTAAATGAAAACGATCAGATGGGATATTTTTTAGATGCTTCAGACACATGAGTGTGCACGATCACTGCTTAGGTCTATGATTGATATGACCAGGAACTGAAATTGGAGTTAAAGTCTGGCACGACCAATGCTTCTCTTCACAAAAGAGGATTCAGTGGACCCGAGCAATGTTGGTGAAAAGTTTTGCGTTTTCACTTTCTTATCTTCTTCCTGTTCCTCCTCCTCCAGTTTCCTCCTCTTCCTCCTCCTCTCTTCCTCCTCCTCCT
>JADBJO010002713.1:278784-283784 GCA_016801955.1 Conus betulinus | reverse complement strand
TGTCTGAAACAGATAGGCAGGATGCCTCTGACACTTACGTGTCCCAAGATAGCATCCAGGCATCATGTTTAGCACCAGACCGTGGGATTACAATCCTCCGCCTTCTTGCCTACTGTACAAACATTTGATCCCGCCTCACCGAAACAGCCCCCAGGCTTTCTGGGTCAGACGGGTATCAAGTGTGAATGACTCGTCTTCGCTCTGCTCACCAGAACGGCATATCTTCTGCGTGGATCGTTGTCGCACAACCCCCCTGCATGTAACTGTTACAGGGGCAGCCACTGGTGTTGGTGGGGAAAGGAGATATAGGGTGAATATAGGGGTGGGGACGGGGGGGGGGGGGGGGGGGGGGGGGGGGGGGGGCTTCAGACAGATCGTTAGTTTTGATTTGGTCCTTTTGGGATATCACTGTGCAAGCGTGCGAGCACGCGCGAGCGTGTGTGTGTGTGTGTGTGCGTGTGTGTGTGTGTGTGTGTGTGTGTGTGTGTGTGTGTGTGTGTGTGTGTGTGTGTGTGTGTGTGTGTGTGTGTGTGTGTGTGTAGGTGTAGGAGTTGATATGTTTATGTCTTTTCATTTGTGATGCCAGATAAAATGTGTGTGTAGTGATGGGGGGGGGGGGGGGGGGGTGGGGGGGGATTCTGCTTCCATTCTTTTCATGCCTTTTATTTCACGTTTAGAGTTTGTTAATTTTGTTTCTATTTGCTGTCTTCCAAAATGTCATTGCATCCATGCCATTCATCCTAATTCACTCGTACACCACACCGCCTAAACCCATGCACAGACAATCCCAGCGCTAGTACATCTATGGGAGCTGTTGATGTCAGGTCGCCGTGAGAACACTCAGCACAGGAGATCATGCACCGCTGTCAAAGTAGGGTCATGTAGAAAAAGAAAGTTCCACTTTGATTTGTGTTACATAGATCTGAAGATTACCCATGGAAGTTCGCCCACTCTCACACACACACACCATTCCTCCCTTATTCTCACAACGACATACCAGCATTACGTCTTGTGCAAGATTATAGTGTAACATCTCTCCCATCTCCCTTTCTCTAACAAACAGCAGTTGATCCCACTCTCGCTAAGAAAAAAAATAAATAAACGTAGTTTTCTGAGCCAAATGCATATCATGTGTGAACGACTTGTCTTTCCCCGTTTACCAGGAGGACAAATCCCTAGAGAGCATCATTTTTCGCACACAACGCCTGCAATCGGAGTGTTGAGTGTGGCAGTTACAGCTGTTGGAAAGTTGTCAGTTAGGCATGGCTTGAACGTAGATGTTCAGAGAATGAGAGAAATTCCCGTCTGTTTTTTTTTCCAGTCGTCTTTCTTTTTTCTTTCTTTCTTTGATCTCTCTCTCTCTCTCTCTCTCTCTCTCTCTCTCTCTCTCTCTCTCTCTCTCTCTCTCTCTCTCTCTCTCTCTCTCTCTCTGCCATCACCCCACCATTTTTTACTTCCCTATCGGTATGTGTTTTTTTTTTTTCTCTGCTTGATCCAGCTCTTCCGTGAACATTGCTGCACACACAATCATCTGATTTAAGTGACAGCGATCCACGGGGAGGAATCATTGCCAAGTCGCTGTGAGGTCTCTCATCAGAGGAAACCCTGCACTGCTGCTGAATCGTGTACTACGATCCTTGCTGATGATAGCAACTGCATTTTAGATGAACAAGTGTGAGGATAAATGTGATCCAGCCTGTTGTGCTGTTTGATTACTGCCATACTGACCTGTCATGTGATGTTTCATCCAGAGGTGTACACGGTGCAGGAAGTAAAGACATGCCAGCGAAAACAGACAGCCACCACCTATGAGTCTGGAACAGACATCTGGGACTCCTTTTCCTGAAAGAAATCAATGCTAACTGCTCAAAGAATAAAACATCACGTTCCGTGTGGCTAAGCCCAGAACTGTGTGCATTCGGTTGTAATTATTCTGATAACAGGAGATTGCCAAGATGGGAGTTATCAATGTAGATTGCCTGACAAGACAGAGGGTGGGGTTATTAGGAAGGGCCATCTTATGGTATTTTCTTAAGTCGAAATTGATGAATACAGATAAGAAAACAACATGCTTTCTTTGCATCTGATTGTCTGTGGCCATTCCTGCCAAACGAGACGTTTAATACACAGTCCTAGGTGAACCGGGGTCAGAGGAAAGCGATCAGACGGAGATTTGTAGAAGACACATAATCCCGTGGTTTCTGTGGGGTACCTGGCAGTTAGACACGATGCGGATAGCCCTGCCCAGGCTTATGATGAGACCTACGCAGAAGCCAAAACTGGAGTTGAAGTCAGGCACGACCAGTGTTTCTTTTAACAACAGGGGTTCCAGCGAGACACGAGCGACGTTGGTGAAGGGTTTTGTGTTTCGTCCCTCTTCTTTCTTCTCCACCTCTTCCACCTTTTTCTGTCCCTCTTCCTGCTTCTCCTGTTGTTCTTCCTCGCGATCAATAATTCAAAGGACTCCATGTGGTGCAAGTAGAGGTGCTTGTTTGTTTGGATTTCTTTTTTTTTAATTTTTCACTTTAGTGGCGATGACTGCTTCTTCTTTTTCTTTTTCGTTTGATTCTTCGTCGTCGTCTTCTTTTGCGCTTTCTGCTTTTTCTGTTTCTTCTTCTTAAAGAAAGAAGTAATTCAGCGTACTCTATATGTTGTTTTTTTTCTGAAAAGCTTTTTGTGAACTTTAACATCAGTGGTTTATTCCTTCTTCTTCAGCGTCTCATCTTTGTTGTTAATTCATTTATCCATCAGCTTCAAATCATGCGTAGTGTGGTCTCAAAACTTTGCGGATGTGGTGTAGTGTATATGGACTAGTCCGCACGCAGTGACGCCTCCTTGATGAAACTGAAACTTCAGCGTTCCAGTATCTGGTAGCGTGTGAAACTCGTTTTACCATGTTGGGATACTCACACTATACTCGAGAGTATAGTCAGTTCACTCCGTCTTCGTTGAGTGCAGAAATTTGTGGGAAGAGGTTGCGGAAAAAGATGGATAAAAGATATGGTAGACAGAAAGGACAGTAGACGACAGAACAGCAAAGGAGGAGACAGAGTTACTGAGAGCGAAAGGAAAAGGGGACGTTACTAGCACAGAATGTCCAGAAGGAGGGGACTATTTATACAAAAGACCCCCCGGTATCCCTACGGGGGAGGTTTATTCCTTTTCTGCCTCTCTGTCTGTCTTACTCTCTTTCTTTCTTTCTTTGTTTCTTGCTGTATTTCGTGTTGTTGTTTTTTTAATTCTCCTTCTTTATCTTCTTCTTCAAAAAATCGTTTGCTGTTGATCTGTAATGACCTGTAATGATATATATGGAAAACATCTTTTATCTGAGAATGCTTTCTCCCCAACATTTTGTTGTATACATTTTATGTGACCATGATATTGTCCGGAGATGGTTACCACACCCTTCCCCCTCCCTTCCTCTCCTCCCCTCTCCCCCGCACACACACACACACACACACACACACACACACACACACACACACCACACACACCGCAACGCCCCTCCCCACCCAACCACCCCCACCACCACCACCACCAATGCAAACGCAAAACAAACAAGATAACAATAACCCCGCAAAACAAATGTCCACAATCCGACAGTAACTCCACAGTCGTTTCCAAGTCGAAATGTCCTGCTGCCTCCCACGTGAATATCAGCAAGGAGACTCGGGGCTCCTCTCCTCGTTCTATGAATGGGAAATGGAGATAGACAAAATCAGTTCTAACCCCACTAAGAATCCACCAGGTTGTTAGGTTGTTAAGAAACTGGAAGAGAGCAGACGCCTAGATGCCCGAGGGACAGGGATTTGGGGGGGGGGGGGGGGGGGGCAGGAAGCTGGAAGAGCCCAATAAACGTCCAGTGTCTGGCCATCCTCTCCTCCCTGTGCTGCTGCTTCTCTCGTACAGACTGCAGGAACTGTTGAATCAATGGTTGTGGTCACTGAGACTGAGGAAAAGAAAGTGCCACCCACAGGGACTTTCTGATCCTGAACACTGGACAAAGAGCAATGAGAACTGAAAACTGGGTTTTTTTTTTTTTCCAGAGTTCGGGGTCAGAAAATGTGATGATCAACTTGAAAGAGATACTGTAGATGGACCCATTTTATTATTCCATTCCTATCAGCACTGCTGGGAGTTTTTGACTGATGGTGTAAAAGATAGAGTAGACAGACAGACAGTGACGAGCCATACACACACACACACACACACACACGCACACACAAACACGCACGCACGCACGCACGCACACCACTCACTCGCGCGTATATATATATATATATATATATATATATATATATATATATATGTGTGTGGTGTGTGTGTGTGTGTGTGTGTGTGTGTGTGTGTGTGTGTGTGTGTGTGTGTGTGTGTGTGTGTGCAGCAGCATGCAAGCACATAAATACAAAGAAAACGAAAAAAAAAAGCACCCGATACATGTCAGTCAGTTAGGAAGCGACAGGACCTTGTTGTGTCGATAAAACCAGTGTTCTAACAGCCTGGCCTCCAAATTAATTACGGCCGCACGTGCTGTCCTTTCTGCCCTGTCTGTCGGTAGACACTGCGTCACAAAAATAGCCCTCCACAGTTCAGTCCCCGGCTGTCACGGGAAACGACTCTTGGCAGTGCCTCCTATTAACGTCATGCAGTGTGGACATTCAGCAGATGCCTGAACCATCTGACTGAGCAGCTCAGGGTATGAACACATAAAACAGAAGCAGCTGGATTGCATGTTTTGGACAAAACCGGTTCTTGCATGTTTTTGGTGGTGCTGTACTTCCTGAGATCTTAGCGTCAAATGACTGCACTCATCACTTGTTACGAAAGGGAGGGAATTCTTAGTAATTGTCCAGGAAAGGACGTTCGGGCGGGGAAGTAACTTTTGACTCGCATGGTGATTGTGTCTGGAAATACACGCGCGGTGTGATAGGACACGGTTGAAGCCAGCTCCACGTGCTTTTTCCTGGTACTGGTGACTAGAAAAGACAGAAAGTTCGTTA
>JADBJO010002713.1:238784-251284 GCA_016801955.1 Conus betulinus | reverse complement strand
GAACAAAACTCTCAGAAATTCTACTACAAGTGTATTAGAATGTTTTTAGCATTTCCCCTAAGATCATGTCTGGACCTGCACTTTTCCTAGACCTTAACTTTTTTTATACTGTTAACAATCTCCTCTCTAGATATTGGATCATTAAATAACGGTTCTTCAAAGTCATTAGCTTCTAAATCAACGCTTCCATTGTTTTCAATTATATTCTCAGGGTAATTAAAAATATTGCGGAAATGCTCAAACCACTGCTCTATAGTTATATCGCTATAAGTCATCCTTTTTCTGTTAATTGTTCTAATTGTTGCCCAAAATAAGTTTGAATCACTAATAGAGTCTTTTAATTTTTTAATCTTTGTTTGCTCAAATTCACGTTTCTTCTGTCGCTTCAAATTAACATAATCTGATCGCTCACTCGTATATTTTTCTTTCAGTTCTTTCTTTTTTTGTCTTTTGCTTTGTTCCTTTGGAAAGTTTTGAGTAGCTTCTTCACCTCTTTCTTCTTCTGGTCACATTCATAATCAAACCACTCATCCTGATTTTTCTTTCTTTTTCCAACCATTCTCACCATGCATGCAGCAGCACTATACATTGCTTGAACAAAAATATTCACACATCTGTTGACATCCACATTTATCAACTGGTAGGCATTTTCAAGCTGTTCTTTAAAGTTATTGGAATTCAGCTCATTTTCAAAATTCCAGCATTCTCCTCTGACCAAAAGATTTTTTCTTCAACAACAGGTTCTTGAGCTTGGGTATTTTTGGTCATTCCGTTTTGCCATATCATTTCTATTGGTAAATGCCAGGATTCAAGACAATCACCAACAATCATATTGCAATTTGGGGAAAAACATTCTGGAACAAGAAAATAATCAATAACACTACATCCTTGTGGTGAAACAAATGTATACTCTCCATCTCTGTCTCCATTGCAATATCCATTCAAAATGTCAAGATCAAACAAAAAACAAAGGTCCAACAAAGATCTTCCAAAATTGTTTACATTTTCATCTTTTGAATTTCTACGGAAACTGTCTTCTAAATGGTCATCATAAAACCCACTAAAAGACTCAAGTTTACCATATCTTCGCATTTCGACTGGCTAGAGCCAGTCCTGGCATTCAAATCTCCACAAATCATGACTCGACAGTCAACATCACCCACTGCTCGTAGTAAACTTTCTTCCAATATAACTACTCCATCTTTCAGATTGGTGTTATTGTACAGAGGACCACCTTCAGGTACAATATAACAACATACTAAGACTACATCTTTGTCAGTACCAAGCACACCTTTATTCAGCTTAATAGCTATAGCATTTGCACAGTCTAATCTTATTTCTTCTACAGACTGTTCTAGACACTTTCTAACCAGCAACAGTACACCACACCAGAGTTTCTCCCAAAGTGTGACAGTTTCTGAGCTGGAGCGACAAATTTAAGAAAATCATTAAACACACATGAAGGATCAAATGACTGTCCCACAAATGTTTTTCTGTAAGGCATACGAAATCAAATGAATTAACATAATCAATGAATGACGAATTATAATTTGTTATATAAGTTCTCAACATTATAGTTAAGAAAGACCAGGACGTTGAATGATCGAACTTGTCCTATTTGGATTTCTTGTTGCGTAGTGGCCTGTGGCCAACACTGTTACTATGTTGGTTACCAAGGTACCCACGAAGACCGCTCTGTCTGCTTGCCGATCCTCGTCTACCACCACGCACATCACTGGGGTTGCCGGCTGTGTCGTGACGTGGGGAATCCCCGCTGCTCCTCTCCGCTCCGGAGGTCGGCTTACCCAACACGGAGTTGCCGGGCTTGCCCGTGACGTCTCGGTCTCGTTGAGTGGGCGTCCCGTCACCACGTCTGTATTCCCGCAAGGCGTGGCCAATCAGCGAGTCACCTTCCACATGTAGGGAACCTCTCCCCACACCGTCACTGCCACTGTCAGCTGGCTGGTGGAGGGAGGAAGCACGAATATCCCGTGCAGAGACACCTTCACCTCCACCACCCACATCCTCGTCTCGCTGCACTGCATACTGGGTCAGCGGGTCGCCGCACGTGGTCTCAGCACCGTGGCAGAACATGTCGCACCGGTCAACAGCATCGCTCAGTCGGCCGTGACCCGATGACGTCACGCTCCCTCTGCCGTGCAGTCGGTCAGCTGATGACACAGCCGTGTTGTCAGTGTCGCCCGCCGTTGTCACTTCCGTTGCCGTCACCTTTGTAGATGTGTGTTGATCTAGTCTGGCTGGTCCCATTACCATCTCCCCGTTTCTAAAGAAGGCCCTCTTCCCCTCCCTACGTGCTTGTGATACAATTTTAGCTTGCTGTCGTGTCAGATCGTTGGCAACACCTATGCCTTTTTGTTTTAGTTTATCACGCAGATCTCTATTTGTTAATATCGTCATTTTATCCTTCCATCGCGTGAAACGTGCAATCATTGGTCTAGGTTGCCCCTCTACTGCCCGCCCCACTCTGTGTGCCCGTACAAAATCTTCATTTGTCCATGTTCGAGAGCCGTCAATTTGTTGAGAGAATCAACCACTGCTGTTACACTCATGTCAAAAGTTTCCCTGTCGCGTAGCTGAGGAATGCCAAAAAATCTCAGATTGTCCCGTCGCGAGAAACCTTCCATTTATCAATCTCCGATCTAACACGTCCCAAATCTTCTTGTAACTCCTGTACTGTTGTTTTCAGCTGGTCAGTTTCTGTTCTCCCCTTAGTCACTTCCTCGTGTAGCACTGCCACACTGTCTGACAGGTCTTGTTGATCTTTTTCTAACTTGTCACACCTATCATCTATCCGTTTGCATCTTTCATTTATTTCACTCAGTTCGTTTTTAATCCAGTTTAAATCTTCCCTGATCAGTTGGGTATGCAAACCCATCTGTTGGTGTATTGCAGAAGTTATCCTAGATAACTCGTCAGTGTCACATGGTAGGCTAGCTTTTCCGTTTATACCCTCACCTTTACCAGTTTGATCAGGAGAAGGGTTGGGGCCAGGGTTTTCCTCAATGTCACCACTGAGAGACGCAGTCGCCACATGAAAAACAGTTTGTTCACAACACAGCCGAATGCGACGACTGGCGGCGGCACTTGTATGGATATCATCAACAACGGATCGTGTCGAACACAATCAGTCACACACGACATACTGTCTGAATAGAGAACTGTCCCTCCGTTTATCCAGTTAGCCAACGATACCTGTTCTTGAATAAACAACTGCCTCACATTGCACACCAGACTCCACAACACTACGACCAGCAAGGCACAGGAGAAAAAGGCCGTCGTCACAACATCACTGGATAACACACCCGTGCTGTCCACTGTAGGCCTACCTTGGCTCGCCTTTCTATCCCAGAATGCAACTCTCCACCTCCTACTCGCACAAAATGTTCCAATTCTTGCCCTGTAACTCTCTAAATCACACATCTTGTCTGTTTTCTTTACTCTACTGCTTAAACAGGAACTGCTTCACACAAAACCGACTTGTCGGGTTTACGTGCCGCCATTTTTTCTCGTGCCCCGAGGGAGAGAGAGAGAGAGAGAGAGAGAGAGAGAGAGAGAGAGAGAGAGAGAGAGAGAGAGAGAGAGAGAGAGTTCACATAGTAAAGAAGGCCGAATGACTTAACGAGAGCTGCACAAAGAACAACGACCGTATAAACTGTGTCTGTTTACTGGAAAAGAAGAATCCTGTAAATAGCTCCACCTTCGCTGATAGCCGCAACCATCGATTCTTTCTCTCTGTGTGTTTCTCTTTCTGAATTACGTAACAGCCAAGTTACACTTTTCCCATCTACTTTATTCCAGTCTCTCAGTCTCTTTCTTTCTTCTCTCTCTCTCTCTCTCTCTCTCTCTCTCTCTCTCTCTCTCTCTCTCTCTCTCTCTGTGTGACTCTGTCTCTCAGTCTGCCTGCCTGTCTGTGTGTCTGTCTAGTCTCTCAGTCTCTTTCTCTTTCTCTCTCTCTGTCTCTGTCTCTCAGTCTGCCTGCCTGTCTTTCTGTCTGTGTGTCTGTCAGTCTGTCTGTCTCTCGCTCTCTCTCTCTCTCGCTCGCTCGCTCGCTCGCTCGCTCTCACTCTCTCTCTCTCTCTCTCTCTCTCTCCAGTCAAATAACAAACGTTTTTCACATGCGTCCTGTTCGACCAAATGGGGAGACAGACAGACAGACAGACAGACAGACAGAGACATAAAGAGAGAGAGAGAGAGGAGAGAAGGGGGGTAATGGCCATGTACAAAAGGGGCAGATCGGTGGGAGGTTTACAGAAAAGGCGGACCGTAAACCCCAGTCCACGTTCTCTGAAGAAAAACCTTATAAAGAGCTCCACCGGCATTGATCGCCACCACTGTCCATTCTCTCTCTCTCTCTCTCTCTCTCTCTCTCTCTCTCTCTCTCTCTCTCTCTCTCTCTCTCTCTCTCTCTCTCTCTCTCTCCCTTGTTGCATTACAAAACAGCTGATTTAAACTTCTCCCTCTCTCACACACTCTCTCTCTCTGTCTCTCTCTGTGTTTTCTCTCTCTAACCGTCTCTCTGTCTCTGTCTCTCCCCCTCACTCTCTTTTTTTCTCTCCCTCTGTCTCTGTCTCTCTCTGTCTTTGCCTGTCTGTCTCCCTCTTCCCCCCCTCTCTCTGTCTGTCTTTGCCTGCCTCTCTCACTCTCTCTGTCTCTCTCTCTTCTCTCTCTTTTCTCTCTCTCACTCCAGTCAAATAACAAATGCGATTAACATGCATCCTTTTCAGCCATATGGAGAGAAGAAGAAGAAGAAGAAAGCCTTATAAAAAAAAAAAATGCAAAGCATATATACGTACTCCCCAGTTTATCCTGAATACGCGTGAGATATTCCATAAAGAGGAAAAACCGTCCTGGACTGGTGTAACCGTTAGTAATGGCTATTCTGGTAAACATCGGTCATCATCTGTGACATATAATGAACATACTTACAAATTTTCAGAAAGATCGGCCGAGAACTTTCTGAAATTCTCCATAAAGAAGAAAAAACCATTATGGGCCGTTAGTAACGGCTATAACGGTAAACTTAAACATCGGGCATCATCCGTGATCCATAATGAACATACCTACAAATTTTCAGAAATATCGGCCACGTACTTTCTGAGATATTGTATAAAGAAGAAAAACCGTTAGGGGCCGTTATAGCCGTTATTAACGGCTATAACGGTAAACTAAAACATCAGGCATCATCCGTGACCCATAATAAACATACCAACAAATTTTCAGAAAGATCGGCCACGTACTTTCAAAGATATTCCATAAAAAATAAAAACCGTTATGGGTCGTTATAGCTGTTAGTGACGGCTACAACGGTAAACTAAAACATTGAGCATCATCCGTGACCCATAATGAACATACCAACAAATTTTCAGAAAGATCGGCCGAGTACTTTTTGAGACATTCCATAAAGACGAAAAAACCGTTATGGGCCGTTATAGCTGTTAGTAACGGCTATAAAAGTTAACTAAAACTTTGGGCATCATCCGTCGCCCATAATGAACATACCTACAAATTTTCAGAAAGATCGGCCAAGCACTTTTTGAGATATTCCATAAAGAAAAAAAACCGTTATGGGCAGTTATAGCCGTTAGTAACGGCTATAACGGTAAACTAAAACATCTGGTATCATCCGTGACCCATAATGAACATACCTACAATATTCAGAAAGATGGAAAAAAAAAAAAAAAACTTTCTGAGATATCCCATATCCCATAAAGAAGAAAAACCGTTACAGGCCCTTATAGCCTTTGTAATGTCTGTAACGGTAAACTAAAACATTGAGCATCATCCGTAACCCATAGTGAACATACCTGCTAATTTTCACAAAGGTCGGTCAAGTACGTACTGAGATATTCCATAAAGAAGAAAAACCGTTATAGGCCGTTACAGCTGGTAGTAACGGATATAACGGTAAACTAAAATATCGGGCATCATCCGTGACCCATAATGAACATACCTGCTAATTTTTTCACAAAGATCAGCCAAGTACTCTCTGAGATATTCCATGAAGAAGAAAAAAAAACGCTACAGGCCGTCACAGCCGTTAGTAACGGTTATAACGATAAACTAAAAAACATCGGGCATTATTGGTGACCCATAATGAACATACCAACAAATTTTCAGAAAGATCGGCCAAGTACTTTCTGAGATATTCCATAAAGAGGAAAAAAACGTTACAGGCCCTTACAGTCGTTAATAACGTCTATAACGGGGTAAAACTAAAAATCGGGGCATCATCCGTGACCATAATGAACATACCTGCTAATTTTCAGAAAGATCGGCCAAGTACTTTCTGAGATATTCCATAAAGAAGAAAAACCGTTACAGGCGGTTATAGCCGTTAGTAACGGCTATAACGGTAAAGTAAAAACATCGGGCATCATCCATGACCCATAATGAACATACCTACAAATTTTCAGAAAGATCGGCCCAATTGTTTTGTCTGGAGCGTGTGGAACACATTTTGACTACGGACGGCACACACACACACACACACACACACACACACACACACACACACACACACACACACACACAGAGAGAGAGAGAGAGAGAGAGAGAGAGAGAGAGAGAGAGAGAGAGAGAGCATTTCTTCGTTCCCATTCTAAAATACTCCTCCTATAAGAACAGTGAGTACAAAAAGGGGCTGAATAGTCCGGTGGGAGAGCGTTACAAGAAAGACGGACCGTAAACCCCAGCCTACGTCCTCTGAAGAACCTTACAAAGAGCTCCACCGGCATGGATCGCCACGGCTTCTTCCTCTCATTCTCTCTTCCTTGGTAAATTACATAATAGCTAAGTTAAACTTCTCTCTCTCTTCTCTCTCTCTCTCCCTCTGTCTCTGTCTGTCTTTCTCTTTGTGTCTTTGTCTGCTTGTCTGTCCCCCCCCCCCCCCCTTCTTTCTCTCTCTCTGTCTTTGCCTCTCTCTCTCTCTCTCTCTCTCTCTCTCTCTCTCTCTCACTCCAGAGAGAGAGAGAGAGAGAGAGAGGAGAGGGAGAGAGAGAGATGAGAGAGAGAAGAAGAAAGAAGCCGTGTTAAAAAAAAAAAAGCAGAATAGTCCGGTGGGAGCTTTACAAAAAAGGCGGGACCGTAAACCCCAGTCTACGTCCTCTGAAGAAGTACCTTATTATGAGCTCCACCGGCATTGATCGCCACGGCTATCAATTCTTCCTCTCTTTCTCTTCTTCGGTAAATTACATAACAGCTAAGTTAAAACTTCTTCTTCCTCTTCTTCTCTTCTCTCTCTCTCTCTCTCTCTCTCTCTCTCTCTCTCTCTCTCTCTCTCTCTCTCCCTCTCCCCCAGACAATGCGTTTCACATGCATCCTCTTCGACTGATTGGAGTTTCAGAAAAAAAACAACAAACAAAAAAACAGACGTAATATACAATGATGAGTCACTTCCAAATGAACCCTCATGCTTCTGCTTTCAGACCCACGCTCTGCCACATGTTGAAGCAATAGCTCACTGATTCTGAAACTAAGACATCTCTGTAACAAGCAGTTTCACTTCTGTAAACATTGTTCCATCAGTAATGTTGAGGAAGTTTGTATTGTGGCAGCGTCCTTCTCAAAGACTCGGTGACCACGGCCGTTGATGTCTACAGGCTCAGCGGTCGGTAGAGCAGGGCGGCAGGGGATGGAGAGGATGGTACCATCAAAGGTACAGACGTGTGCTAAGCTCCGTGAGGCACTGTCCCCTCCTCTCGGGTTTTCCAGACACTGCGTCTGTTCCGCTGTAACAGCAGACAGGGGAATTCCTCGACACTTTCACGTCGTCATGGGGACTGGGAGAGTGAGGAAGGAATACGGGTCTGCTTACTCGTGTAGGCTGGAAGTGGCAGGGAATTCATCGTGGGACTGGGTGAGGAATTACTGTCGGATTAGAGAGAATTCTTTTTTGTTTTGTCTTGTGAGGTAAATGTCTAGTGGGTGATCTTGTGTATGTGTGTGTGTGTGTGTGTGTGTGTGCGCGCGCGCGCGTGTGTGTGTGTGTGTGTGTGTGTGTGTGTTGGTGTTGTTGGATGAAATAAGTAATACATTTTTAGACCTTATATTTGTATCTACGTCCTCTGAAAATTAAAAGTCCAGCATATCTTATGTTTGATATTTTACAAATTGAGCCTGCGTTGATATGCATGAAAAAAAAAACTGTTATTTAAATGTCATGCTGCAGGAAAACACTCTCGAATAAAAGTACAAGAGTGGCATAGGAATCCTAAGGTACATTGGAACAGATTTTATTTTAAACAAATCAGAAGAAGACACCAGATACACACTATGCAACTCTCTCTCTCTCTCTCTCCTCTCTCTCTCTCTCTCTCTCTCTCTCTCTCTCTCCCTCTCTCTCTCTCTCTCTCTCTCTCTCTCTCTCTCTCTGTGTGTGTGTGTGTGTGTGTGTGTGATTGTCTGTCTGTGACTGTCTGTCAATCTATCTGCGTGGATGTCCGCAAGTCTGTCTCTGTGGAGGGGTTTTTTTGTGTCTTTTTTTGTTGTTGATGTCTGTCCCATCTTGTGAGGCAGCTCATTGGCACTGCAGCCTCGCCGCTCATTCCGTCTCCCGTTCACAGCCGCAGCCCAGTCCGTCCCCCGCAGCCGCAGCGCCGACAATCTGATTCAAGTCGTCAAGAGGCAAACCCGCCGGAGGAGACTCTGCACTGCTGCGTGCTGTTCAGTGGTGCCTGTTCTGATCCAACATATGCAGAACACCACCTACTAAGCCCCTAACTGATGACAATAATTGCTCTGTGTGTGTGCGTGCGTGTGTGCGTACGTGCGCGCGCGCGCGCGTGTGTGTGTGTGTGTGTGTGTGTGTGTGTGTCAAGATGGTTATCATTTACTGATCACGTAATTATTTAGAAAGACAGGAGGTTGTTGCAGACTGAAGACCGCTAAATTTGCCGTCACCTTGTTGAAGATAAGGGGGGAATTAAATTTTCGTGTCTGTTGGGAAAAGGAATAAAAACAGTTCCTGATTACGTCGGTTCTAATAAGCAGTCCTAGTTGATTACTCTCTCTCTTCTCTCTCTCTCTCTCTCTCTCTCTCTCTCTCTCTCTCTCTCTCTCTCTCTCTCTTGTCTCTCCTTGCTCTCTCTCTTTCTTTGTCTCGCTCCTTGCTCTCTTTGTTGTCTGTCTGTCTGTCTGTCTGTCTCTCTCTGTCTCTCTCTCTCTCTCTCTGTCTCTCTCTCTCTCTCTCTCTCTCTCTCTCTCTCTCTCTCTCTCTCTCTCTCTCTCCGGAGTCTTCGCCACTCTTTCATCTCTTCTTTCCCCTTCACTTCTCATTCTGATCGTGCAGATTGAGGAAAATTGACAAAAAAGAAAGGTGCCCAATATCATCACAAGTTCTAATCGCCAGATCTGTTTTAAGCGAGCGTTGGCAGGCTGGACACGTGTCGTGTCGAGTGGAATGTCCAGGGTGACGAGGGTGGAAAGAGAGAGAGAGAGAGAGTTAGGGGGAGGAGGAGGATGAAGGTGGAAGGGGTGTCGAGATCAGATCTTCAAGATCCACAGCACGATGCATGGAGACGGGCTACGACCCTGTCGGTTGGAGGTTACCTCTGAACAGATAGTCCCAGTCCCTAAGTGATGGAGCCAACGCGCTCATTGCTAGACTAAGAGTCTGGTCCGTGTTTCGCCCCCTGGCTTACCAGAATGACAATAGTGGCGAATGAAATGCCGTAGATACAAACAAATGTTGTTGTTGTTATTGTTGTCGTACCCTGGCTAAAAGACTCCAGGGATCAGCCGAACAGCCGAAGCACTTGAACACTATGGTACAAATGCATCAGCTGGGGATGAGAACATTACGTGTGTGACCGTTTTTGATTACCCCGCCACGTGGGCAGCCACAATCCGACTTCGAGGGATTTTGGGAGACTGATAATGTTATGTTAGGAGCTTGTCACAACTGAAGACAATCCCTGCATAACTAGCAGAGCATAACACATTTTGATGTAGCCTTAGTGTTCTAGCCTATGTCAGTTGGTCTGACACAGTCGTAGGCCAAGGCGACGAACAAGTGCGTTGGGCTTTATGGAGCGGATGGTGGATTAGTTTTGTGATGATTGTTTCCACCCCACTGCCTCAACATAACCCTGATTTTTTTACTTCCCCACATAGCCTATAACATACATTTAAAGGATCCAACTGATGAAAAAAAATGGACAGAAATGTAGTGAAGGGTAAAAAAAGAGTGTATCATCATTGTGTGGGTCTGCATCTCGTGACGATATCTGTTCTACACGCGGAGAATAGATTAATGAAAGAAATGGTCATATACCGGTTTGGTCGCCTTTGTTACTGGAAGACGACGCTTGCTGTCTTTTTCTATAAATCCCGTAGCCCTTGTATGCTGTGTTGTAACGGAAAGCTGCAGTACAGATGGGAAAAATGGTGGGACTGTGCGGCATGACGCGGGAGATGGGTTCATCCAGTGTGTATCTCCATCTCTTCTTTAACGATCCTGAGAGTAAGTCTGAACAAAAGAAAAGCATCTGGAGTGTGAATTTTAAAAGGAATTTAAGGAAAATCCGCCAGTTACTAAGAACAAACAAATTACAAACAAAACACGACGCGTTTCGACCTTTTAGGTCTTCTTCAAGCAAGATAAACAACATTCAGGACAATGAGGATAGCTGAAGAGAGGATGGCTGAGGAGAGGATAGATGAGAGAGGAGGATAGCTGAAGAAGAGAGGCTAGCTAGAGAGAGGATAGCTGGGAGAGAGGATAGGAGTGAGGAGGATGGCTGGAGAGAGGATAGCTGGAGAGAGGATGGCTGGGGAGAGGATAGATGGAGAGAGAGAGCTAGCTGGAGAGGCTAGCTAGAGAGAGAATGGCTGGAGAGAGGATAGGAGTGAGGATGGCTGGAGAGAGGATAGCTGGAGAGAGGATAGAAGGAGAGAGGAGGATGACTGGAGAGAGGATAGAAGGAGAGAGGATAGCTGGAGAGAGGACAACTGAAGAGAGGATAGCTAGAGAGAGAGGATAGCTGAAGAGAGGCTAGCTACAGAGAGTATAGCTGAAGAGAGGTTAGCTAGAGAGAGGATAGCTGGAGAGAGAGAAGGATAGAAGGAGAGAGGATGGCTGGCTGAAGAGAGAATGGCTGAAGGTTATCTGCCTACTGGACTCTTCCAGCTCTCTGGGGCTCTCACTTAATCCCCAGTCCCTCGGGCTCCCAGACTTCTGATCCTCAGCAGGTTGATAAAAAACGTGGCGAATTCTTGATGGAGTTCAAATCGATTTTGTCTGTCTTCATTTCCCATTCGTCGAACGAATAAAGGAGCCCGAGTCTTGTTGCTGTCGTTTATCGTTAAAGTGCTTAGGACGAGCAACTTTGAAAGTGGCTGTGCACATATTTTCAGATAATGGAAGTTTGTTTCGGATGCTTATTGTGTTGTTTGATTGACAATTGTGTTGTTGTATGCCGGTATGTATACACACACACACACACACACACACACACACACACACACACACACACACACACACACACACACACACACACACACACACACACACACACACACACACACACACACACACACACACACACACACAATACAACACACACACACACACACACACACACAACACACACACACACACACACACACACACACACACACACACACACACACACCGTGGCAAAAGCCAGCCTTCATTCCAATATGAATGTAACCTAGCGAAAAGCACAGGCAGAACAGCAGCGCGAAGAGACTGACTCATATGCCATGTAGCAACGCTCTGCGTTTGTATGAAATTCGACTTCGGATTTGCGGTGGGATTTAACTGTTGGGATGAGGGAGACTTGTTAACATCTTAAGTTAAGATTATCTGCACGGTTGGTGATGGTCCGTGTGTGTGTGTGTGTGTGTGTGTGTGTGTGTGTGTGTGTGTGTGTGTGTGTGTGTGTGTGTACGTGCGCTCGCCCGCGCACATGTGCATATGTGTGCGTGCGTGCGTATGTGCGTATGCGTGCATGCGTGCGTGTGTTCGTGTCTGTGTGGCTTGTACGAGTCTGTCTAGCTCTGTTTTGCGCATCTGTCATAAACTCTCAGCCAGTGCTGATGAGAATGGAAAGTTGAAATGGGTTCATCGAGAGTATCACTTTCCAAGTTTAATCATCTCCCTTCCTGATCCTGAACCTGCCTCTGCAGCAAAGCAACCAGGAAAAAAAACTGCTTTGAATCCTCGGTGCTTATTTTTCGTGCAGTGTTTCAGAGGAAGTCTCTGTGGTGGCACTTTCTCTGTCTCCGTCTCAGTGACTACAACCATTGATTGTCAGCAAGTTCCTGCAGTCTGTGTGAGAGACGTGGCACAATGGTGGAGACGACACGGGACGTTTGTTGTTCTCCTCCAGCCGTGTGTGGAGCTCCCACTTCATCCCTGTCCTTCGGGCTCCCTGTCTTCGGCTCCTTTCCAGGTAGATAACAACCGGGTGGATTCTTTGAGGAGTTGGAATGGATTTTTAGTCCATCTCCATCTCCCA
>JADBJO010002713.1:211284-228784 GCA_016801955.1 Conus betulinus | reverse complement strand
TTCTCCTCCTCCTCATTTTTCTTCTTCTTTTCTTCATCTTTCTTCTTCTTCTGCTACTACGTTTTTTGTTTGCAATATCTTCAGCTCCGAGCTCCGAAAAGGAACACAGATAGAAGCCTGCTTCTCCTCTGTCTTCTTCTTTATCTTCCTCTTCTTTCTTTTTTATCTGGCAAAAAAAAACGGTCGACAGATGAGAAGGTGGCCTTTGTAGCATCTGCTTCTTTCTCATCATCGTCGTTTTCATCACAGTCTTCTCCGAAAAGAAACAGGGAATGCACAGAAGTGGCCTTCACTCATAGAAAGCTAGCTAGTGTTTGTGGAAGTAGTAAAGGATTTTCTTTTATTATGAGAATGGGATGAAAACTTTTCAAAACTAACTCTCTTTCTCACTCATCGCTCTCTCTCTCTCTCCTCTCTCTCTCTCTCTCTCTTCTCTCTCTCTCTCTCTCTCTCTCTCTCTCTCTCTCTCTCTCTCTCTCTCTCTCTCTCTCCCCGTCCCTCCCTCCTCTTTCTCTCGGTCTCTCTCTCTCTCTCTCTCTCTCTCTCTCTCTCTCTCTCTCTCTCTCTCTCTCTCTCTCTCTCTCTCTGCGCGCGCGCGCCTTCCCATTCACTGTACATTAAAAAAAAAAGATTAAAAAAAAAAAGAACATTTAGAAATTCTTGGGGTTTTGCGTCGCAGTCAAACAAGGTATTTGTCCTTGTCTTTTGGTTATTTGTTTGTTTGTTTTTGTCAATGTTTCTTTTTCTTCCTTTCATCCTTTTTTTAATGCTTGATATCCAAAGTTTGCAAACCGTGATACCATTTGTCATGGGCTTTTGCCGGTTGTAGCCACTTTTATACGCGTTAGACTCGAAGAAGGAAAGGAGGTTCAAGTCTGTAGGCTGTTTACAGCCAACCTTGTAGTGGAGGACACCGATGAGCAGGGTGTTGGGGGAGGAGGGGGGGCAGTTAAAGAAAGAGAGGGGGGGGGGGGGGGAGAGAGGAGAGACTGTCATTTTCAGGCTACTCCTCAGAAACATAAGAGACAGACAGACAGACAGACAGACAGACGCCGACAGATGGAGAGCGAGCTGCGAGATCATTCAGCTAGGCTGAAGGATTTTAGAGCGTGAGAGGAGAGGGAGGTACCTCCTTGTGGGTTCAAGAATATTGTAGAAAATGAGAGAGAGAGAGAGAGAGAGAGAGAGAGAGAGAGAGAGAGAGAGAGAGAGAGAGAGAGCTGAGATACTTGAGAATTGGACTGAGTGTGACGGTGTGTGTGTGTGTGTGTGTGTGTGTGTGTGTGTGTGTGTGTGTGTGTGTGTGTGTGTGTCTGTCTCTCTGTCTGTCTGTCTGTGCGTGTGCGAGCTGCTTGCGTGCGTGTTTGTGTGTGTGTGTATATATATATATATATATATATATGTGTGTGTGTGTGTGTGCGCGCGCGCGCGCGCGCGTGTGTGTGTGTGTGTGTGTGTGTGTGTGTGGTCGGGGAAAGGACAGAAGCATTTGTAAACCATTCTAGATAGGTAGGGACACACAGAAACACACACACACACACACACACACACACACACATTGACTGACTGAAACCATTTACTGTGAGATTAACATAGTGTTGTACTGACAACACACACACACACACACACACACACACACACACACACACACACACACACACACACACACACACACACACACACGTACACACGCACGCATTCACGCGTGCGCTCTAAGAGACAGACATACAAACACGTAAACAAGGGGGGGGAAGTGGACTGCCAATGTGCTATTGCATTTTTCTTGCACGAATACATTAGCTTCATGTGATAGGAGAAGTTGTATACCCACCCCCACATACACACGCACACACGCGGTGTGTGTGTGTGTGTGTGTGTGTGTGTGTGTGTGTGTGAATGAGGATAGGTAGTGGAGAGAGAGAGAGAGAGAGAGAGAGAGAGAGAGAGAGAGAGAGATTTTTTTTCTTTTCAAACGTATATCGATTTGCGCGATGGTATCTCCTGCCCTCCTGTGTGTTCCTTGCCCATTTCACTGAAGAAAGTGCAATCGCTTTCTGATCAAATTGAAATGGTCTGGAAAATGGATTTTTTCTTCCGATCCGCGTAACCGATTTGCGAAAGAAAGAGAAAAAAAAAGATTTAACAAAGGAAAAGAAGGAAAGTGTTGAGAGAAACTTAAGAGACAGGTGGACAGGGATCTTTACACCATGTTCATTCCCTTTTTTTTTTGTATAGGTCATCAATATTGCGGACGAAGGTGTGCAGAGGACGGGAATTAAATCACCTCGGAGACACAGCTCTCGGTTCTATGCCCATTGCCCCGCATCCAGTCCAGAGAGTGGACTTGATGACCCGGAGGATATGACGTTCTCTGGACCTGACGGCGGTGTTTGAAGGGTCATGTCTCCTTTGAAGGTTCTTCTCAATGCTTGATCGTCTCCTCGCCTCTCCATGCCGGCGCTTGGGAGGAGAGAAATGTGCACTTCGCTCGTTTTGAACCGGAACAGCGGCTTACTCAGCGCCTTCTTGGCATGCGGTGATCTTGATTCAGCTTCAGAGGATTGCGCTCTCGATCTTGAAGACACTGATTGGATTTGCACCTCCGACCTGAAGACGAAGTGCAGATTAAAATGTTCGCCTCTGAAGAGTTCCCTCGCAGCGTTAAAGTTTGTTTCCCAGGGTTAAGAAGGAATGTATTTTGTTGGCAGTTGACTGTATCTGCAGGGGCGATGACAGTGAACTGCTCGTAGACAAAAGGGTTTTTAATTGATGTTCAGGAGGTCACTGGCATTGATTGAGAATGTTATAGCAAGAACATGGTGGAATTTGACAGGAAATGTGATTTTCAGTTCTTTTCGGCTCTCCCATCTTCTCCCAATCTCCTCTCTCTCTCTCTCTCTCTCTCTCTCTCTCTCTCTCTCTCTCTCTCTCTCTCTCTCTCTCTCTATCTATCTATCTATCTATCTATCTGTCTGTCTGTCTCTCTCCCCCCCTCTCTCTTTCTCTCTCTGTCTCTCTGTCTCTGTCTCTGTCTCTCTCTCTCTCTCTCTCTCTCTCTCTTCTCTCTCTCTCTCTCTCCTCTCTCTCTCTCTCTCTAAGCCCATCTGTCTATCGACCTGTCAATTTATCTATCTGTCCACCGTATAAGATTGCGTTTATCAAAACACGCCGATCTTTGCTTTAAAACTCCAGCAGTTTGTAATTGTAGGCAAACGAGAAGTAAAAGATAAAATAATGAAGAACTGAAAAAATGTTAGCCGTACATGTTGATCATCGCCCAGCGGTCAATGTCACTTCATTATTCGCGTTGTAATTGCACCCAACAGTTAAGTAGTCAAATGTATGCGCTCTCAGAGACAAACAAGGGGAAAACTCAATATGCATTGCACTAGAAAAGGGACAAGAGGGGGCAGGGGGGAATGCTGCTGCTGACGTGTGCTCAAGACTGGACTCGTGACAGATGAGGATTTTATCTGGTGACGCTAGGATTTCATCTGGTGACGCTATTGATTTTTGAAACCTTGTTATTGATAATCCATTTTCCCTGATTACGTTTGTGACTCCTTTCAAGTTCAGTCTGGTTTGCTTTCGCTTTCCTGAAGACCAGTATCCCCGCATGACAGGAGTCATAGGTATGTGCGTGGAAAGTATTTAAAGCAACTCCATAACGACGGGGAGAGAGAGAGAGAGAGAGAGAGAGAGAGAGAGAGAGAGAGAGAGAACGAACGAACGAACGAACGAATCTTATTTTAAGAGGGTAGTGGACTAAGCATGAATGCTTTTTTACATCCAGCCCTCTGTATAGTCCTCTCTGAGAGAGAGAGAGAGAGAGAGAGAGAGAGAGAGAGAGAGAGAGAGAGAGAGAGAGAGAGAGAGAATGGGTGCAGGTTAACGAACAGGGAACGCACTGTGTCTGTGTAATGCATGCATTAATTTAAGCATAGAGCAAACGCTATACTCTCTCTCTCTCTCTCTCTCTCTCTCTCTCTCTCTCTCTCTCTCTCTCTAGGTTGGAAAGAAGAGTGATTTGCATACATGAATAACAAGCATCTCACACACCACCACTCAATTTCAGCAAACACTGCTTTCAGTCCCCAAGCGCCTACAACTCCTTTTCTTCAAAGTCTATCAGAATCCCATCAGCCACGGCTAGTTCCTCCACGTTGGAAGAGGTCTCCCTTCAGGCCTTTGAGTTGCTGCCCGAATTATTCCCGTAAAGCCCTGGTCTGTTTCATCCGACGTCCTCATCAGCATCAGCGAACCAAACCAATTGACCCGTGCTGGGCCTGTTTTCCAATGAGGTCGTTAGCACGTCCGTCACGTGCGGATGTCATTCGTCACAAAATAGAGACTGTGTCTGCTATGTTTTGTATAGTCAATCTTTTGAGTTACAAGGGGATCTTATGATGATGTGCACTCTAATGACTTGTCTTCATTGTTAGTTTTTACAGTGAGAGAACTGCGGGCGGAAATTGAAACAAATTTTGTAAGCAATTTTAAATAATTCCACCGTTCAACATGGACAGACAAATTACAGGACAAAATACGACACGTTTAGACCTCTTAGGCCTTCTTCAGTCAAAATAAACAACATTAATGACAATGAAAACGAGAACGAGCAATTCAAGAAGATAAGTGATTGCTCGTTCTTCGTTTTCATTGTCCTGAATGTTATCTTGCCTGAAGAAGACCTGAGAAGTCAAAACGCGTTGTGTTTTGTCTTGCAATTTATTTGTCTATGATGAACAGTGGAATTATTTGAAATTGCTTTACAGGCTTCTCTGTTCTGTATTTGTTAATACTATTCCTTATGCTGACACAGGATTTGAGTCATAGTGGGAATTCATGTATTTTTTTTTTATTCCAAGCCCGAGTAAACCAAACACGTCCATGTCACAAACTGGTCATTTACCAATGGTCCCATCTCAAAGCAGTGAAGATTTCGGGTCCATTCTTTCTCTTTCTTTAACAAAAAAGGTTTATGCTGACAGTTTTTTTTTCCTTCGCAACAAATAATCCCAATGATATGTTTCAATCAGATCACGTGATCAGCCAAAGATGGCGCCCCTAAATGGCACACACCACAATGCTGTTGTCATACGTCCTTCATCTCGTCCTCTGAGTTTGTTTCATCAGGATTAACAATGCTGCTTTACACGGAATGAGATGGGGAGGGGGGCGTACGCGCATGTGTTAATATGTTCGTGTGTGTGCATGTGTGTATATGTGTGTGTGCGTCTGTGTGTGTGTGTGCGCGTACGTGCGTGCGCGCTTGTGTGTGTGTGTGTGTGTGTGTGTGTGTGTGTGTGTGTGTGTGTGTGTGTGTGTGTGTGTGTGTGTGTTGGCACGCGCGTAAGAATAGTGAAGAGAGATTGGGAGTGGGAGGGGAGAAGGGGAAGAAAGACTTCAGTCATAAAGTACACGGTCTTATCCATTCAAATCTCTTTAGCCGTCCACGTGTGTTTCTCCTGTTTTACACATAACAAGTACATTATCACACTATTGTACCCCCCGTCCCCTCCTCCCCCCCCCCCCCCCCCCCCCCCGCCCCAATTTTTGTATGTAAGTTTTTTTAAACATGAAATTGGTCTCATCATTCGTGTTATCATATTCTATTCCGTACTATCTTCCGTGTCCACTGCACATAGCACACGATTAGCTGTCAGGCGAAACTGGAATGTTCCGGAAAGTTCATTCATCGTCTGGATCCACGTATTCCATTTGCTAGACACTTTGGCCCTCAAGTCCAACGCTCATCGCCCCGCATCCAGCCCAGACGATGACCTTTATGACCCAGAGAACATGAAGGTCTTTGGAGCTGACGACTTGTCGAAGGAAGGGTCATGTCTCCTGTGAAGGTGCTGACCAGTGCTGAGTCGCCTCCTCGCCTGTTCATAGAGACGTCTGGATGGACGGAAAATTCTCTTGCTTTTCCGCAGTTGGTAATTTATTTATTTTAATAAAATGACCATTATCTCTGCAAATAGTTATGTCTGTTGTAAGCGAACACATTATTTTTGTCAACTGTCGACATTGGTGCCAGTTCTGAAAATCCATCCAACCTTTCCACTTCTGTCCTGCTGAAGGAAGCTGCGTTAGGTATGGTCTGTGGAAGGCAAGGTAATGCTGCTTCTAGCCCAGCCGACCGCAAAGGGCCATATCAGGGCTGTCACCACGTTGAAGTCAACTCACAAATCATTAAAAAAAAAAATTCGTTCACACAACCCTTTGAATTACCCCATACAAAAACACACGGGAAATTTCGTTTCAAAATATTTCCTCCATACAACCTTAGATCAGGTAAAAAAAAAAAATGTTGATCTTCTTTTCAGAAATTCAGTGATCACATCAGGTGGGATATGGTCTGTGTTAGAAATTAAAAGTCTGCTCATCTGATGGGGGCTTTGGTGGTGAACCTCAAGCTTGTCACCACACCGAATTTATTAAAGCGCCCCTTCCCCTTCTTTTTTCACTGCCCACAAGAGACTGGTTAGACAGGAACACGAGACTGAATGCCAGGAGTACCCTTCCTCGTCATTCCACTCACTATCTGACATGACCCGAAAGGGAATCAAAGGAAAGGGACTTCCAGGAGCACAATGACGTGGTTCATTATGACGAGGAGGACAGAGCGCGTGACAGGTCTCTCCTCCCCAGGCTCTGTCTGTCCTCTTCCTGCCAGCACGCTTGCCTGGCGTCTCCCCGGTGCCCTGCCGCAATATTGCCGCGGGCGTGGTCAGCACCGCCAGAGGCTCGTTTGTGGCTCGCTAATTGAATGACAGGAAAAGCAACCCTCCCGACAATCCCGGCTGAAGAACCGGCTTCCCCCTCAGTGTCAAACCGTCTGTGTATTCCCCCAGAGTGCAATGACTTCAACCAGTGAAAATGGCACCAATAAGGGGCAGTGTCGCTCAGTTCCACAGGAACGTTGGAGAGGAAGAGAACGCTCTTCTCGGTGGCTGCATCCGCAACTAAGCAATTGTCATCAGTGTATGTGGACGTTGGATGTGAAGAGACACAACGAACACCACGAAATGACTCGGTAACCGTGCGTTCTTTGCTTTTGTAGGTAATCCTTCGACAGGCTACTTTAAATTGCTCCCAACAGACTTCTATATCTGGAGCTCGGACTGGAGAAATGGGCTGTGTGGCTCCCTTCAGACGTCTGTATCTGGAGTTCCAACAGGAAAAATTGGCTGTATGGCTCCCAGCAGACTTCTATATCTGGAGCTCCAACAGAAGAAATTGGCTGTGTGGCTCCCTGCAGATTTCTATATCTGGAGCTTCAACAGAAAAAATTGGCTGTGTGATTTCCAGCAGACTTCTGTATCTGGAGCTCCGACAGGAGGAGAATTTGGCTGTTTGGCTCCCAGCAGACTTCTATATCTGGAGCTCCGACAGGAGAAATTGGCTGTGTGGCTCCCTGCAGACTTCTATATCTGGAGCTCCGACAGGAGAAATTGGCTGTGTGGCTCCCTGAAGACTTCTATATCTGGAGCTGTGACAGGAGAAATTGGCTGTTTGGCTCCCAACAGACTTCTATATCTGGAGCTCGGACAGGAGAAATTGGCTGTATGGCTCCCTTCAGACGTCTTTATCTGGAGCTTCAACAGAAGAAATTGGCTGTGTGGCTCCCAACAGACTTCTATATCTGGAGCTCCGACAGGAGAAATTGACTGTTTGGCTCCCTGCAGACTTCTATATCTGGAGCTCCGACAGGAGAAATTGGCTGTGTGGCTCCCTGAAGACTTCTATATCTGGACTTTCAACAGAAGAAATTGGCTGTGTTGTTTCCAACAGATTCTGTATCTGGAGCTCCGACAGGAGAAATTGGCTGTTTGGCTCCCAACAGACTTCAATATCTGGAGCTCCGACAGAGAAATTGGCTGTGTGGCTCCCTTCAGACTTCTATATCTGGAGCTCCGACAGGAGAAATTGGCTGTGTGGTGCCACGGCTGGGATGGAGGGTAGGATGGAGGGAAGAGAAAGATGGGAAGGCAGACAAGGACGGTGAAACTGCAAGAAAGAAGTGTGAGCTTCCATACTTAATGTTCCCGGTGAATCCCAGTTACGTCACATTTTATGAGAATAGATTTTTTTAAGCCTTCACGTTTTATGAGAAAATAGATTTTTTAAAAGCCTCCAGAGGTTATCTGTCCAACAAAAGTACTGTCCTACAGACGTTGTGACATCGGCTGGTGAATAACTGCTACATCACCCTTACGACAGTCCCCTTCAATCTAATACTGATACAACACATTAATACTGATACAACACATTCATTGACATATCAATTGATGGATCCTACAAAGTTAGACCATCTTGTCGTGCAGGCTAAAGGGTTAAAGACAGTTTTCTTTTTTGTTTGTTTGTTTCAGTGCTTTCATTGAACTTAATGATTTTAACGATCATTCTATGAAGATCTTGTGTGATATATAACACTAGATGTCATGTTTAGTGTACACCTCCGGGTTCCGTAGTCCCAGGCACATACATACAGAGACATACTGTATATAAAATGAAACTAGTTCCCAGATGCCTTTAACTTCCCGATATGGAATGGATCAACATCGACATCCGCCATAGTCAGAAATACGTAACTTTAAAAGACGCGTGTTTTATGGGGAAGGGCGTACGAGAAAGCAAAAACTCTTCACCGGTGACTGCTCTGTGTTTATTGTTCTTACAAAGGAGAGGTCAGCAGGACCAGTTGGCGACAACTGTTTCTCTTCAGGTAGAACTCATCAGGCTGGCTACTGGATCCTGCTGGTTACCTGCTGATGATATATTTCTATACAAGCAACAGCGAACGTCTCCAGAATCGAGTAGATCCTTCCAGCAAGTATGAAAAGTGTCTCAAAGAGCAAACATCCTCTCTCTCCCTCCCCCCCCCCCCCCCCCCTCTTCTCTACTTCCTCTCTCTCTCTCCCTCCCTCTCTCTCTCTCTCTCTCTCTCTCTCTCTTCTCTCTCTCCTCTATCTATCTATCTATCTCTCTGCTTCTGTCTCTCTCATTCTCTCTCTCTCGGTCTTGCTCTCTTTCTCTCTGTCTCTGTCTGTCTCTCTCTTTGTCTCTCTCTCTCTCTCTCTCTCTCTCTCTCTCTCTCTCTCTCTCTTATCTCTCCTCTCTCTCTCTCTCTCTCTGTGTGTGTGTGTGTGTGTGAAAGTGTGACGCATATCTGTCATATGCATATTACACACACACACACACACACACACACACACACACACACACACATACGCACGCACGCACGCACGCGCGCGCGCGCACACACACACACACACACACACACACACACACACACACACACACACACACATGAGATCGGACGAGAGCGAGCGCCATTCCAATTACTCATCGTATAGCTCACTAAGAGAGAGAGAAAAGGGGACGGAGAAAGGGAGGGAGGGCGGAGGGGAGAGCAGGTTGGCCTGCACAAGAAGAGAGAAAATGAATGGGCATGTCCCGCAACACTGGGAGCTGCTGGGGAATTTTACGGAAAGGTGTACGTGTGCTTTTGCACATGGGTAATGAAAGTGATGACAGAAGAGAGGTTGCTGGGAGGAGGAGCAAACGAAACACAACAACAACACAAAACAGGAAGCAGATGTCGAAACTGAAACAACAACCAGAAAATACGGATTCCAAGCGGTTAGAGTAGAACGGATGATGATGGCTGACATCAGAGGGGATGTATAGATTTACAATAAGCCATGTGGTTTGAGTTTTTTTCTCTTTTTTTTTTAATTAATGTAAATTAGTGGTGACTGATTTACATAAAACTGGTAATATATGAGGGGGAACATACATTAAAAAGTGAATTATACAAGAAATCATACCTTGGACCATGTTTTAAAGTCAGCACTGATACTAGCATTATTATTTTTGAAAAGATAACCAAAAACCCTTCCCGTCCTTTAATCCTGTATTCTCTCTCTCTCTCTCTCTCTCTCTCTCTCTCTCTCTCTCTCTCTCTCTCTCTCTCTCTCTCTCTCTCTCTCTCTCTCTCTAATTAAACAGGAGCTGTGAAAAGTTTCTTGCTATTGACATTGACAGATACCTCACATATCACTAAATGAAACTGAGATTCGCATTAACCGACAATATGATTCATCGCCACAGGTATAACAAACTTCAGGTAATTCATAACTACAATTGTTTCCATCTTGTATAAACGGAGATAGCACATTAGATCCCATCTAATTAATGACACCCCCTAAAATAATATTCTGGATTAGTTGTAGCTACCACAAGGTAGGGTCCACAGCTAACCTTAAACGTAGATGGGCTGATCATGAAGATGATATTAAATTGAGAAAAGAAATCTAAATGTAAAGTTGCAGCTCATGTAAACAATCTCAGCTGCCCCGCTGATGTGGATGTTAAATTTCTTAATACTGTTCCAGTTGAACAGTTTTCAGTACTGATCGACTTCTAGAACGGGAGCTATACTGGCAGGCAAATGTGGGGACCTTTCAAATGGGTGGAGATGAACGAAAAGACACTGGGTCTGTTCTCAGACATGGAGTAGAATTTCAGTGCTAAATTTTGAATTCCCGTAAGGTTTTCAGCATTGCAGTTGCGATAATATGATATTTCATGCATATATCCTGAGTTTGTCTAGGGTATGTAAACTATGTGTCTTGTGGAATTTGAGAAAATCTATGAATAGGGGAAATTACTGTCAGATATTTCCTGCTGTGTACTTTGCTTTTTTTTTTTTTAGAATACTCTCCCATGTGAATTGTAGTTCAGCCCAGTGAGTGCTCAAAGATGTTTTCACTGATCCCCAACTCACTATGACACAGTATAACAGTCGTTAGTGTTAGAACTAAGGTATTGTGGACAGACATACACACAAAAAACGATCTTCGTAAACTGTAAGTAGTGTTAATTTTAGCTTTACTTCGTTTCTTTTACCCAGTACTCCATGCCTATTGTTTTTAGCTGTATGATTAATGAATCATTGAATTGAGAGACAGATTTGAAACGAGTCTCTGCTATCCTTTCTTTACTTTCCCGACTAGTTTTTATTACCTTAAGTCTGTTTTTTTTCTGGCTATCTCTTTCAGTCTTGCCTTAGATATATAGTGTTCAGTTTTCTCATTCATAATTCCTCCCCCCCCCCCCCCCCCCCCCCCCCCCCCTATATCTGACTTATTTTTCTTTATGTCTACACATGTTTTATGTCCACCCGTCTCTATTTGGGTAATGGTGTGGTCAGTCAGGGCCGTGGAAGAAGGAGAAATCTAGGCCACACACGTGAACAACCTTCTCTTTGAACCAAACAGCCATCACCTGGTCTTTATCATGCCTGTTTCTTTTTAAACAGCTAAAGGACTCACATTTATTCGATTGCTTTTTTTCTGCAGTCTGTTTGACACAAAGTGTTAATTGTGTTAGGGAAATTACTAACATGTTAACTTGATCAGTACAATGTTTTGTCATTTTCTGTCAGATGTCTATATGCCAGATGGACAGGTATCTGTAATTTAATTTAAGACAGAAAAGAGTGACGAGGAAGGGAGAGAGAGGTGAAAGGGAGGAGAGTGAGCAGGATGAAGAGAAAATATGATAAAAAAACATCTTTGATAAATGAACTCCAGAAAACACTCCACAATAAAACTGGTTGTAATATTGATTCAGTAAAAGGACGACAAAGAAGACGGGAAGAAACGGGTCAGATTACACAAAGCGCCCTCTGATAAATGGTTAATCAATGCCAGTGGCTGAACAGCAATCAAAGACCCTTCCATCAAGGAGCAATTCACCCGCATCATCCAAGCAAGCCCATTCTGCGCCGAGATTCCTTTTTCATCCTGGAAACAAAGTCTGTGATGCAAAAAAAAACTGAATAAATAAATCAATTTTTAAAAAAATAAGAGGCCGGCAGATTAATCAGCAGTTCGTCTTCTCATTGAATGTGCAAATCAAATCAGAGTCCTTGTAATCATCTGAAGGTGAATCAAGTCCCTGCACTCTAAGAATGCAGTGGGTAAGCTGTTGTACAACCCAAAACAACCCAGAGACCAACCCAGAGAAAACATTTTTGTCCTAAGATGTCGGTATGGAAAGACGAGAGGACGGAACAAAACTGATCTAACAGACACCCACCTCACCTACCCAGGAGTCTTGAAGACCGTTGGGGCGCCACAGAAGACTTCGCAACCATCTTCCCCCACTACTCCCGGTTCTCAGACGCTCTTAGGCAGTTGCTAAGTGTGAGGCCAGTCCATGCACTGATATTGTCCTCCTCCCATCTCTTTCTCTGTCTTCTTGTTCATCTGCTTCCTCCAGCTGTTCTCTGTAGAATGGTTTTGGCAAGTCCTGTTGATCTTGATACATCACCAATACCATCTCATATTCCTTCTTTTTACTGTGGACAACAGGTCTTCGTAGGATCCAACGGCTTGTCTTACTCTGGTCTGGACCTCCAAGTTGGTGATATGTATGAGATGCCGAGAATCTTGCGGAAGCATATCATCTCTAATGCCCACCAGCTCCAAAGACCGTCATGTCCTCCAGGTCGTCAAGGCCATCCTTTGGGCCCAGTGTGAGGCAGTGAACATTGGACAGAAGGCCGAGCCTCTTTTTAGACTGAATCCCCCCCCCCCCCTCCTCCAATCTCCTATTTTCCACATGAAAAAAATTGCCCCATCCACCATTTTTTTAAAGTAAGGCCTCCACCCTCCTCTTTTTTTTTTAATCTCCAACAAGTAACCACAACTCTCGCGCGCCATGCCAGTCTGTATGTTCTGTTACTAATGAACATTCTCAGGTGGACCTCTACTGTTTGGGCGTTTGAAACAAAGTGTCAGTGATTATTTATTTTCTATTGTTTGGTGTAGTGACGCATTCACTCTGTGTATGCGGAAAAGGGGAACGGAAGGAAGAAGGAAAACAAAAAGAAAGAAGGAGAATAACAGAAAGGCAGACAGCAAGATAGACAGAAAAGGGAGGAAAGAAAGAAAGAAAAGAAGGCAGAGCGAAAGTAGGTAGAAATTGAATTGATTCCCGTTGTCTGCATACCTCAGTCTGTAAATAGTGATAACCACTGCAACAGCAGCGAATGTGCGTGATGTGAAGATCTCTGTCCATTGATCCCTAAACTACTTTAAAAACTTTCCTTTCTTTTCCTTTCTTACATTTTTGTTGCTACTCGTTCACACGGATCGGGAAGAGAAATCGCCTTTTCGGAACATTTTGGGAGAATTAGTCGGTTATCGGATTTTGTGCGGTGGACTGGGCATGGAAGGCTGGAGGAAAGGAATATGAACGCGCGAATGATAAGACTATAAGAAACAAAAGCAATAGTCATTACTATAATGATGGAAGAATTGTTAAGCTGCACTTGTTTTCCCCCACTACTTAATTGTTCAGCACAAAAGCAGTAGTCCTCCAAAGGGAAAAAAAACAGTACACAACATCACATTTCCACTCCTGATGGTTCAAATTTTCGGGCCACGTGGCCTTTTTCAAGAGAAAAAAAAAAACAATACAACTACGTAATGTCTGTCTTTGGCAACTGGACAGAACAAAGAATTCGTTGCCAAAGATAGACATTACGTAGTTGTTTTTTTTTTCTGTTGAAAAAAAAGGCCACGTGGAGGAAAATTTGAAATATGAAGAGTGGAATTGTGATTGTGTGGTAAGACTATAGGTGTGCGAAAATCATTTTATTTGTTTGTAATTTAGGACATATACAATTTCACGGCAGTGACCTTCAGGTAATCTGCTGTAATGTCTGCTGGTCATTCAAACCCATGGAACTCTTGTGGATGAAACATTTAAGGAGATAAATAATTTTGTTTTTTGTTTCAAGAAGGAATACACAGACATATTAATAAACTTTGCTTTAGTCCAGACTGCGTGTAACATCTGGTTTCTTGTCGTTGGTCTTGCTGTGATTGTTGTTATTGTTGTTGTCGTTGTTGTTCCCATTTTTTAATTTCTGCTCCTATGTTTACTTTTTTCTTCGGAACTGACATTAGTTTCAAGCTGTTTTCTGTGTGTTTCAGACTGGTGGTGTGAGCCCGTGGCAGCGTCTGTCCACTACATCGAACTGACCACGAACCGTCTGGTGACACAGCGACCAGACTGTCGACTGACACCGTCAATAGCATCTTTTCCCCGGTTGACCTCTGATTCCACGGGTGTCCCGGAACTACGCCTTGCCTTCGAGCAGGAAACAACTAAAGTGGGAACATTTCATGACTTATCTCATCCGTCCTACATTTTAAAAAATGAAGAAAATAATAAGAAACAAAAACAAAGAGTGTTTAGAAAAGGAAGAGGCATCTTGGGCAACATAAGTGCGAAAATACACGATCTGCATCTAGACAAACTGCTCATTTCATTTTTATCGAGGTTTTTTTTTTGGCTTTTTTTCCAAAACAGACCAAGCTAACTTTAGTGGAGGGCGCTTGGTCATTGTCTGGATTTTGAGTAAAACGAATTATAACTGAATGAGACTTTGATTTACGTACGATCACCATATATGTACCCGGCATCCAAAATGATGATGATGATCAACAGATGACGAGACAGTCGTAACGGTCAAGCTACGTAACCAGTGGACAGTGCTCTCATTTACCTTCTGGGTAGGATGAACTGCAAAACGCAGCTGTTGTAATTTGTTTTTGCCTCGTTGATATCACAAACTGCGGATAGTTTTGCTCTTCCTTTTCCTTTTGGAAGAGACAAAGCCGGAGTGAGTGAAGTCTTCGTTGTTGGGAAATCCTGGAACTGCTGTGAATCCACCAAGTGTGTGTGGTGTGGCGTGCTGTGATCATCCAAACGTTTCACGTGTGAACATGTCCCCCTGGGTCATCTAAGGTAAGATGGATGTATCTATTAGCGGTGTGATGCTCTCTCTCTCTCTCTCTGTCTGTCTGTCTGTCTGTCTGTCTGTCTGTCTGTCTGTCTGTGTCTGTCTGTCTTTGTCTTTCTGTCTCTCAGTCTCTGCCTCTGTATCTGTCTGTCTGTCTCTCTTTCTCTCTGTCTGTCTGTCTGTCTGTCTCTCTCTCTCTCTACGTCTCTATGCCTCTCCGTCTCTATCTCTTCTCCTGTCTGTCTGTCTGTCTCTCTCTCTCTCTCTCTCACTCACTCTCTCTCTCTCTATCTCACTATGTCCCTGTGCCTCTCTGTCTCTTTCTCTATCACTACCTCTGTCTGTCTCTCTCTCACACACACTCTCTCTATCCATCTATCTCACAATGTCTCTATAAATCTCCGTCTCTGTCTGTGTCTCCCTGTCTGTCTGTCTGTCTGTCTGTGTCTGTCTCTCTCTCTCTCTCTCTCTCTCTCTCTCTCGCTCTCTTTATGCCTCCCTCCCTTCATCTCCCTCCTCACCTCTCTCTCTGTCGCTGTTTGTCTGTTGTCTGTCTGTCTGTCTGTCTGTCTGTCTGTCTCTCTCTCTCTCTCTCTCTATCTCTCTCTCTCTCTCTCTCTCGTCACTTCTCTCTCTCTTTTCTCTGTCTCTGTCTCACACACACATACCTTTTTGCTGTCTACCCTCTGTCTCTCTGTCTGTCTGTCTGTCTCTCTCTCGTCTGTCTCTGTCTCTGTCTCTGTCTCTCTCTCTGTCTCTCTCTCTCTCTCTCTCTCTCTCTCTCTCTCTCTCTCTCTCTCTCTCTTTCTCTCTCTCTCTCTCATTCTCTTTATTGGTGTATGCCGTGCAGGCGTCTGCGAGCGTGTACGTGGTTATTAATTGCGGGTAAAACGGAGTTTGACTTCGGGTGACAGGTTGTTTTGTAACGACTCAGACTGATGCCTGATTCGTCTGGCTTAACGAGGCAGTGTTTTGATGAGAGAGAGAGAGAGAGAGAGAGAGAGAGAGAGAGAGAGAGAGAGAGAGAGAGAGAGAGAGAGAGAGATTGAGAGAATATTTACAAAACGTCATGTCGAGAGATACTCACAGCTTTACGGATTACCACAGCTACTATTAATGACACAATTTGGGGGGATGGTGTATGGTCATGTAGTTCTTTCCCGCAACCCACACGAGACACACGAGGTAAAGGATTTTGCTGCAAAAAAATAAAAGACTGTAATGTTGATGATTTCTTCGATGCAGCACGTTAATTTGTCGCCGACAATCGCTACGTATATCCTACGTGCATTTCACCTCCACAATATCGTGAGCGTACGTTTAACCTATGCCATGCGCAATCTACACAGCACACAACGCGCACACACACACACACACACACACACACACACACACACACACACACACACACACACACACACACACACCACGCACGCACGCACGCACGCACGCACGCACGCACGCACGCACGCGCACACAAACACGACGCGTGCGCGCGCGCGCGCAGGTACACGCTCTCGCATTCACACACACACACACACACACACACACACACACACACACACACACACACACACACACACACACATACTCGCACACGCGCGCGCACGATCAGCGTATTGTCTGAAAATAAAACAAAGAGAAAAAAAAAAAAAGGAACATTGGCACACGCATGCATTACAAACACACACACACATGTACGAGCACAAAGACATACATGCACATACAATCTCTCTCTCTCTCTCTCTCTCTCTCTCTCTCTCTCTCTCTCTCTCTCTCTCTCTCTCTCTCTCTCTCTCTCTCTCACACACACACACACACACACACACACACACACACACACACACACACACACACACACACGCGCGCGCGCGCGCGCGCGCGAGCACGCACACGCACACACACACACACACACACACACACACACACACACACACACACACACACACACACACACACACACACATACTTGTGTGCATGCCTGCCAGAAGGATAGACAAAAAGACCCTGATAAGATATAACAAAAAAAAAAACAAACAAACAAACAAAAACTACCCTATGGAGAATCAAAAGCTATTATCAGCAGCACACAAAATCAAGGTCTGCAATTCAACATCTCAAGACTTTGTTTATATACACAGGAATCGAGTGAAGAATCGATTAAAGAATCACGAGATCTTGTCTGTTTTAACGCAGGAAGCGAATGAAGAATCAAGAGATCGTACAACAATACATCAGCATAAAGACGTGTCTGTGTAACTGCAGAAGGATGAACGAGTCTAACAAGGTAAAAAAGAAAACAAAGAAATCAAGAAGACCCTATGGAGATAATGTGCAAGGTCTGAACGATTAAAGAATCGAGTGAAGACAAGTCAAGAGATGGGCCTGCAACAATCGTTTCTGTGATCTGCGTCTGTGTGTAATGCCGGAACCAATCTGGGCCTCCCCACGTCGTTTGTGATCTATCTGTGTTAATGCCGGAACCTGATCTGGGCTCCCCGTGCTATGAATGCTGCTACCAGCAAGGCCCGGAACAATTTGTACCATTTTGTTTTCCGTTCTCGTTGTCCATTTCTTGCGTAGAGGCAGATTGGCATTGGGTCGGCCATATCGGTACAGGAACCACAAGACACTCCCAGCCCCTGCCCTCTCCCTCCCCCCTACCCACCC
>JADBJO010002713.1:201284-206284 GCA_016801955.1 Conus betulinus | reverse complement strand
TGCGTGTGTGTGTGGTGTGTGTGTGTGTGTGAGAGAGAGAGAGAGAGTGAGAGAGAGAGAGAGAGAGAGGAAAGTAAGAGAGAGAGAGAGAGAGAGAGAGAAAAGCGATTTTGTCAAGAAGAATTCTTGTCTTTGAAACATTACCACAGCCATCTCATTCGCGCGATCTTATCCTCTTCTTTTACTTTCTTGCCCAGACCGCTGCACAAAGCACTATTGCTGTCTGACCAAATTAGAATTTTTTTTTAGAAAGTCCATTTCTCTTCCATTTCTTTCACTGATCTGTCTAACCAGTCCGTGAGAGGAAAACATTGTGAGAAAGGAAAAGAAAGGACGTGTTCAGAAGAAGTTTAGGAATGGATGGATACCGGTCTTCTCATCACCTCCATGTGATGCTTTTGTGTGGGTCATCAGTACTGCACAGTGAAGAGTGCAGACGACAGGAATTCAATTTACAGAGGAAAATTGGCCCACAGTCCTATGCTCACTGCCCTGTAGCTGGCCCAGACGGTGGCCATAATGACCCTGGGAGATACAGAGGTCTCTGGAGCTGAGGGGGTGTTGAAGGAAGGAGCGTCTCTCCTCTGAAGGTGCTGATCAATGCTGATCACCTCCTCGCCTCTCCCTGCCGTCGTCTGGGTATACGCAAATGTTCTCGTGCTTGTTCAGAATCAAGACAGCGGCCCATTCAGCAGCGCCTTAGTGTGCAGTGACTTGATTCATTTTCAGAAGATCACACACACCTCGCCATGAGGACACTGATTTGATTTGCACCTCCGCCCAGAAGACAGAGAGAGGCGAGGAGGCGATCAGCATTGAAGTGCTGATTAATCTGTTCGCCTTTCGGGGAGTCCTTGCAGAGCAAACTGTGTTTCCCGGGGTTTAGCAGGAGCGTCTTTGTTGGCGTTGAATGCGTCTGCGAGGATGATGAGGGTGAATTGCTCCTTGCTGGAAGGGGTCACTGGCTGCTGTTCAGGCAGTTGCCGGCGGTGGATGAAAATGTTTTACCAAAGCATTTTGCTGTATCTGGCCATTAACGTGATTTGGGGTTCCTCTCTCTCCCATCACATTTCTCCCAACCCTTTCTTCTGACACCCCTCCATACCCAGCCAACCCTTCATGCCAGTTTTTTTTAGGCTCCCTATTCATTGTTCAACTTTTCACTGAATCTGTAGAGCATGTTTTTACTATGGAGACTATTCACTGTACATTTATTAACAAAAACTGCTGTTCAAGGTCTCTTTAATCTCTCTCTCTCTCTCTCTCTCTCTCTCTCTCTCTCTCTCTCTCTCTCTCTCTCTCTCTCTCTCTCTCTCTCAGGTGTGTCGAAGGAAGGATCAACTCCCTTTGAAGCATCCCCTCGCCTCACAATACCATTGTGTGGTTGTACAGAAATTCTCTGTCGCTCATTCAGAAACGGGGACAGCGCCTTATTCAGCGCCTTCTTTGTGTGCAGTGACTTCATTCAGCTGAGAAGATTACACACTCGGCCTCGCAGATACCGATCGGATTTGCACCCCCAGACCACAAGACCAAGGCTGATTAAAATCTGTTGGCCTGTGAAGGATCCTTTGCCGTGCAAACTTTGTTTCTGGAATTAAGGAAATGAATGTCTTTGTTGGTGTGTATGCGTCCGCGTCGATGATTAGGCTGAACTGCTTCTTGATGGAAGGGTCGTTGATTGGCATTCAGTGAGTTGCTGCTGTTCAGTGAAAATGTTTTAGCGAGCGCTTTGTTGTGTTTGGCCATTAACGTGGATTTTATTTTATTTTTTTTTTTTTTGATTCCTCTGCCTCTGCGGATCTTCCTCCTCCCCAGTGCTTCACACCAGTTTCTTCAAACTCCTCTTCTCTTCTCACAACTTTTTTTTAACTGAATCAGTGTGAGACCTAGTTTTGTGATAGAGAATGATTAGTGGAACAGTTATCAAAAAGTGTAAGTAAAGATCTTTCTCTCTCTCTCTCTCTCTCTCTCCCGCTCTCTCTCTCTTGTATGCATTCTATGTTGTTTAACGAACAGGCAAGGGAAAGACCAGCCAGAGTGTGGGTGTAGTTTGTTACACAGTGACCACAGAGGACAGAAGAAGGCTGTCGATGTGTATGGTCTCCACTAGTCTTTGATCACAGGGGCGTGCAACCTGATGACGCTTTCGATTTTTTTTTTTTTTTTTTGGTAGGGATTGACATCCTGTGTGTTTTTCTTGATTAGTCTTATGACACCCTTTCAGAATGGTTTAGCTTTGGGCTTTCCTGAACATGGTTTAGCTTTGGGCTTTCCTGAACATTGCATTCGTATTGTATGTCTGTATGGTGAACACATTTTAAACTCTAGCCATTGCTACAATAAAGTTCATACCACGTTTTCAGAAAACAGTGGTTATGTGTGAACACAAATATAGTTCAGAAAAAAAAATTGCTCAGGTCCTGCTTAGTGTGAAACATTTTAAGAGTGTATGTTGATTGGTTCCGATTCATGTGCACTTGGGTTCGACTGGACCACAAGATAGCTCATATTTCTTGCCATTGCTTTCCTGTCCACAATCGTTTATGATAGCAAATAAGCTTATAAGGAGCATGCTTATGTCGACCAGATTTAGGTTAGAGTGGTGACGGCTCGTGTAATAATTAATGAAAAAGAACAATGTCTGTGTATAGTTAACTTGTACCTAATGTTGACAAGTTACTTAAGTTTGAAAAACTGGTCCCCTCTCCAAGTCTGTCCAGTCTATGCGAATCCCTGTATGACCGTAAGAGCAAACACGTGGAACTACTGGGACCACCACACAATTGAACAAAAAAGATTCAAACGAACAGAACGCGTTTCGACCTATTCAGGCAGGACAAGTAACATTCAAGACATGAAAAAAAGGACGAACAATTATAATGGTCCGTAGAGAAGGCTAAAAAATCTGCTCCATAAAAGTGCGCTGTATTGTATTCCAGAAGATGTAATTTGTTGAACTGCTTCTTTCATAATGTCTACAAAAGTCCATGTCTGTGCCCCATTCATTAGTGCACGAATAAAACCAGACGCTTTGTACCAAACGCTAGAACAATAAAGATCAGCACGAGGACGTCCATCTGTGAAGGAAAAAGAAACACACACAGAGAGAATGCACGGTGAGCATTAGTTAGTTTCAGAAAAAAAAAAATGACAGTAGGAAATAATAGGAGGATGAAGCTCCACCGTCCCCAAAAAGAGAAAAAAAAAAAAGGTAAACAAGAGTATAAGTGGGAAACATTGGAGGTTAGAGGACAAAAAAATGTCTCCAGAAGTCCGATCAGACGTGAGCACAATACTGAGTGCCAGGAGGACCCTTCACGGTCTGTTGACTCATTGAACGCATCTCGCACGGTCAGACAGGAGATCAAAGGAAAGGGACTTCCAGGAGCACAATGACGTGATTCATTATGACGAGGAGGACAAAGCACGTGACAGGTCTCTCCTCCCCAGGCTCTGTCTGTCCTCTTCCTGCCAGCACGCTTGTCTGGCGTCTCCCCGGTGCCCTGCCGCAATATTGCCGCGGGCGTGGTCAGGGTCAGCGATGCCAGCGCCGCCAGATGTAATATCGCTGCCTTCTAACAGAAAAGGGAACTAGGCCGTCCTCCCTGTGACAGCTTCCTGGAGTTGATGACATCCCCTGATGAAGCGAGTTCACTGTCTCAGACCTTGTATCACTGACAGTGCTCTGACTGAAACAGGGGGCAGTTAATCAGTTCTCTGGGTTGTCTTGAAGTACCCGTCCTCTCATGATGGCAAAAGTACAAAGAAACGCACAAACCAAGGGTAGTGTAACACTTCTTCGTTCATAATGCACCACAGACAGTTGAATTGCCGACAAATATGTCTTCTTCAAACGTCACAATCCGTCCCAGACTGGTGAAACTGGCAACTTTTTTCATGGTGGGGTCAACAAGACAGTTTTAAAGATATCATCCCAGGGATTTGTAGTCAACATTTACCGTTGATAACATTCCTGCATTCCGCCGTAATTGATATTCCAGTTATCTTTAACACTCGGATTGTGACTTTTACGATTTGTGTGTATGCGGAAAATAACCATCACAGTAAGTCCCATGAGAGAGTCCTTATGCATGCTTTTCTAAACGTTTGCAGCAACATTCTCATCATGTATCTGTAGACTCTGTGCATGACTGGCAAATGCTGTGGCATTACTTTAGGGATGTGATGTGGAGTCGACTTTGACGACAGTCTTATGTTCAGAATCTGTTTTTCAATGCCTATGTTGATATTTCTTTTTGGTTCTAACTATGGTTAAATCGTGGTGAAACCTCTCACTGAATATTTTTTACCAAATGAAAATGCGGTCTTCCGTTTAAGTCGCTACCGTAATCTTAGTGCTACTGGAATTAACGAAATCACAGCATCACTGTTTTGACCACCACCACCCCATTTTGTAACTAAAGGCACCAAAATACTGACAAAACAGACCACATATCTCACCACTGACTTGGAATAATCACAGAATCTATGTGCTGTCATGCAAGAATGCATACGCACGCTCGTGGGAAAGCCTTCTTTGTGTGTGTGTGTGTGTGTGTGTGTGTGTGTGTGTGTGTGTGTATGTGTGCGTGCGTGCGTGCGTGCGTGCGTGCGTGCGTGCGTGGTGTCTGTCTGTCTGTCTGTGTCTGTCTGTGCCTGTCGGTCTGTCTGATTGCGTCTGTGTCTGTATTGTTGTGTATGCGTGTGAAGGAAAGAGAGGGAAGCACGCTTTTAATGCCTCTTCTAGGTCAGATATATCTTAATTATTTCAACATTGAGGTTATTTCTGATTAAAGAAATGAGCATTTCCTCAAGTGTTCATTCAGGAAACGAAGTGGTCCTTTGGAGCACAGGACAGAATTGTCTGACTGATGATAGAGGACAAAGGAAGTAAAGGACACAATTGTCTGATTGATAATGGAGGGCAGAGGAGAGAAGTCAACTGAATGCACAGGCATGCACGCCACACACACATCATCTAAAAGAGTCATGTCAAA
>JADBJO010002713.1:161284-196284 GCA_016801955.1 Conus betulinus | reverse complement strand
ACAAACACTTACTATTATTATTATTTTTGCTGCAAATGATGACAATAACAATTATGTATGTATATCTCTCTCTGATTACGTGATTGATTTTTATTGGTGCCAAAAGACCGCACACCGCAGTGCTGTTCTCATCTGTTCTTTCAGCCTGTTCTCTGAGATCGTTTCCAAAGGAACTTGCAGTACTGCTTTACACGCTGCGCGTGGGATACGCATTACTCTCTCATCCGAAATACTTACATCCAGGACAGAACTTACTGTCTTGCAGGGTTTGAAGGAGCTGATCGATGATCTGTCTGCAAGAATCATTGCTTGCCCCTGGGAACTCTTGGTTGATTAGCTGGCACTCTGTCCACCACACCACTGGCAACTTGCATCAGTCGCTAAAAGACTTCCCAGTTGCAGAAACCTGTCTAAACGCGCACGTGGTGTGTGTTTTACCTTCAGTGGTTGTCATGATCAACAAATGTGGTATGGAGGAGGAGGGTATGGTGTATGTGTGTGTGTGTGTGTCTATCTGTCTGTCTGTCTGTCTGTCTGTCTGTCTGTCTGTCTGCGTCTGTGTTTATTTGTTTGTGTCACCGTGCATGTGTGGATGTGTTTGTAAGTGTATGTGCGCGCACGCATTTATGCAGACAGACAAACAGGGCAAACAGACAGACAGATAGATAGACAGGCAAACAGACAGACAGATAGATAGATAGACAGACAGACAGACAAGAAGACTTAGAAAGAGAGGGACGGAAAGAGAGAGAAGGAGTTTATTCATAAGGTGCCAATTCATGTCTGTTTCAGTTTCTTTAACTGTCCACGTGAACTCCATATATTTCAAAGATGAGAAGTATACCATTACCATATTGTATTCTTCCCAAAAGGCAAATGAAAAATGGTTTCTTTTATGCAGAATTATAGCCTCATCGTCTATGCTTTCATATTCCTTCCTTCAGTCTGTTGCCTAAAGCACAATCGATGTTTGATGAAATTGGAATGATGTGGAAATTTCATTTCTCGTCTGGATCTTCATATCAAGTTTGCGAGAAAAAAAAGTAAGATATAAGAAAGGAAAAGAAAGAAGTGTTAAGAGATTGTGGTGATGAATGGACAGAACCTCCGCATAACCCCCATTCGCTGCTTTGTACATGTCATCAGTATTGCAGACGAATATATGCAGACGTATGGAACTCAATCTCGAAGGAGATTTAGCCCCCAAGTCCTATGCTAAATACTCTTCATCCAGCCCAGAGAATGGTCTTGATGACCTGCAGGACATGAAGGTCTTTGGAGCTTATGGTGGTGTCGAATGAAGGATCAGGTCTTCTATGAAAGTAATGATTAATGCTTGAACGTCTTCTCGCCTCACTATGTTGGCGTCTGGATGAACAAGAATTTTTTTTCTGCTCGTTTCAGTCTGGGACAGCGGCTTATTCCGCGCTTCCTTAGAGTGCAGTGACTTGATTCACCTTCAGACAATTCCACACTGGATTAGTTCAACCGACCAGCATACAAAAGTTCCGATTAATCTGTTGGCTTCAGAGGTATCCTTAATACCCATAATCTGTACCTGGGGGTGAGAGAGAATGTCTTTCTCATCATCGTTGAATGCCTCTGATGGATGATTAGGGTGCATTCTCGCAGGTGGAAAAGTCATTCACTGTGTTCAGTGAATGGTATTGATTGAAAGGGATTTTCAGAAAGTGCTTCACAGTATTTGACTATTGAGGAGATTTCTGTCCTTTGTCCTTAGTCCCTCGCGTTCTTCTACATCTTGCTCTGAATCAATGTCAGAGCTATTTTCAACGTGGTATAGAATGTTATTCAGAGTTCATTCATTCCCAAATACCTTTGCTCGTTTTCACTCTGTAATACCTCTGCTCTCTCTCTCTACACCTCTCTCTCTCTCTCTCTCTCTCTCTCTCTCGCTCTCTCTCTCTCTCTCGCTCTCTCTCTCTCTCTCTCTCTCTCTCCTCTCTCTCTCTCTCACACACACACGCGCATTTAACCCTTATCCCTCACTCTCTTTCTATCTGCTTATCGTTATCTCTTAATCTACAATACGACAACCTTAAATAAGTTTCAAAGATCTATCGTATTGATCAACTGAACGTTCTTCGTCGTTGCTCAAACATGGTAACACATTCCTTTTGTGGACTGTAATGGCACAAAAAAGTAATCGAATTGATACGTTTTATTTTGCACACAAACAGACAAAAAAAGATCAGCCAGTGTGTGTGTGTGTGTGTGTGTGTGTGTGTGTGTGTGTGTGTGTGTGTGTGTGTGTGTGTGTGTGTGTGTGTGAGGCAGTACAACTTTGAGTTAATCTGACAATAAATTGGTTTCAGTCAGTCAGTGTGTGTGTGTGTGTGTGTGTGTGTGTGTGTGTGTGTGTGTGTGTGTGTGTGTGTGTGTGTGTGTGTGCGTGCAATAAAGGGGCACGAGAGACAGAAGAAAGCCACCACACTGTGTGTAGCCTAGACATGAGAGCTCTTTTTGTCAACGTAATTGATTTTACTATAGCGACTAACAAGTGGTTTTGTTTTCAACTTTTAACATCTTTCAGATTGGCTGGCATTGCTTTCCTGAAGATGGCGTCTTGTTTCTCAGTGTCATAGGAGTCATGGATTAACGTGGCAGCAATTACAGTTGTATTATTTTGGGAAGTAATGGTTGAGTTTAAACGTAGTTTAGTTCGGGAAAATGTGCGCAAACTTTGCGGAATTGTTTCTTGTTTGCTTGTTCTTTTTTTTTTCTAGTCCTCATCACGTTGTTCTGAATTATTTCCTGAGGGTGTAAATGGACAGAGAATAATCCTGGTTCATTCTTTAAAACGTTGTTTTCCAGGGGAAAAAGCAGCAGAGAACGATTAGTCCTTGCATTAATTTTCAGCTTTTGGGTGAGTCATTAACCTGACAAAAAGAACATAAACTATGCAACAATTGTCTGTGATTAGCGCTGGTTTTCGTCAGCTTTCAACAGTCATGTGAGTTCTAGAAATCCACCAAACTTTCCTCTCCCTGAATGAAAGAAGCCACGTGTTAGGAATGGTCCGTCGACAAGAACATGTCTGTTCACATGATGGCGCTGCAGTGTGAACTCCCAGGTCTGTCACCTGATGGAATTCATTGCAACCCTCCGTTGACAACACACCACAGGAGGCACGTCAGACAAGAGCGCGTGGTTCATTGCCTGAAGGATCCTTCATCGGCAGCCGACTCATAGAACGTCTCTCCCACGACCAGACCGGGGATCAGAGGAGAGGGACAGTGAAAAGGGGATGACGTGATTCATTACAACGAGGAGGACAAAGCGCGTGGCAGATCTCATCATTCCAGGCCCTTTCCTGTCCATGCCAGCACGCTCGCTGACGTCTCCCCGGCGCCCTGCCTCAATATCACTGGCGGCGTGGCCAGGACAAGAGATGCCGGTACCGCCAGACGTAAATGTGCTGTCCGCTGAGTGAACGGGAGTATAGACCACCTCCCCTGATAATACCGGCCGAAGGGCCGACTTCATCACAAGCCGCCTGTGTATTTCCCTGGGTGCAATGACTTCAACACAGAGAGTGGCATTTGCAGTGAGGATGCTGTTCATTTCTACAAGAAGGTTTCCACTGTACAATGGAGGAGGGGGGGGGGGGGTTGGCTTAATAAGGTAGGAGAAGATGTGTGTGTGTGTGTGGGGGGGGGGGGGGGGGGGGGGGTAGGGGGTCACTCCCCATGAAACGGTGACAGCTTTATTGTCATCAATGTGGGGGCACTGATAGTGTTGTCTTCATAATAAATTATGTTGGATCAAAATGTGTACCCTGATCACCATCAAAATGACTCGGTAGAAGTTCAGTTTGCTCTGGTGGGTAAGCCTTTGAAAGCTTACAAGTGACTGCTCCCGGCATTCTGCTAATTTTGGGGCTACGATGGGACGAACTCACGGAGTGGTACTGTATTTGAGGGAAGCGGAGGGAGTGGTGTGAGACATTGGTACCACAGCTGGGATGGAGGGAGGCGAAGAGGGAATGAGGGAACGGGCAGAAAATGTGGTAGACACGGGCAGGTAGTCTTCACAGAGAAGTATAAGCTTCGGTTTCCAAACTGGATGTAAAAAACATAATTCTGGTCGACGTCTGACAGGAGAGTCTTCAGAACATTGTTCCCTGACACTTTGGATAGGGCTTGACTGTAATCCATTTCCAGGAATTGAGACGTGGAATGCTGATTCTCACAACGATGGAAACCATTCGCTGGGGAGTTTATTCATCGACAGTTTCAGCTAACATATGGATCAGAGTGAGGGATTTACCTTGAAATGTCCTCCAGACTGTGCGCACCCGGCAGACCAACACACTTGACCATGACTGGTCTGGACGGCTTAGTTTGGAAGAATAATTCGAAGTTGGGGGTTCACTCAAGGGGGTTCTGTGATGCCGTAGCCAACGTTGTTGCTGAGGAGGGCTTAAACCTTTAGAGGGACTGAGTTTCACAGACTTAACAGTCATTAGCAATGGAGTTGATCCATGCTAAGTTCACAAGAAATGGGACCAAGTGGAAATTTGTTTTTTTTTTCGTTGCAAAAATAACGATTTTGAAGGAGTATGTTAGCCATGTTGTCACATATAAGATAAACCGATCTTGCATTCGACATACCTGTGACTGGTATTCAGGATTTTGTTGTTACATGTTCAACTCTGCCACATCCTCCCATGTTGTCTCATGTGAAATATACCGATGTTGCTTTCAACATACCTGTGACTGGTTTTGTTGTTACATGTCAACAGTTAGGCAAGGTGTTGAACTCCTCCATCCACATCCTCCCACCACCTTCTTGAAGATAGAAACTGTAGCAATAGTCTGCTGACGAGAGAGAACCAGCGTGCTCTGAAAGGACTGTGGTGTGGACTCAGTGCCTGTTACCACATGGAGTTCATGAAGGCCTTCCTTTCACAATACCAGCAGGAGATCGATCAGACAAGGGCACAATGTTGACTACCAGGAGGACCCTTCATCATCAGTCGACATAGACTATGATGATACTTCATGGCCAGAGAGCCGTGTCAAAGGAAAGGTACCTCCAGGGAAAGATGACGTGTTTCATTAACGCGAGGAGGACAAAGCGTGTGACAGGTCTCATCTCCCCAGGCTGTGGCCTAGCCCTGGCATACCCTTGCTTGACGCCTCTCTGGCGCCCTGCCACAGAATTGCCAGCGCCACCAGATGCCACGTCGCTGCCTGCTGATTGAAAAGGGTAATAGGGAAGCCTTCGTCTGATGGCGCCCAGAAGTCGATGACATCGCCTGAAGAGGCAATATCACCTTGCCTCATGCCGTCCGTTTATTCCTCAGAGTGTAATGACGTGAACAGGAGGAAACTGTTCTTTGCTTAGATGGTATTTAGGAACTCGTCCTCCCAAGATTTTACATGTTTAGGTGGTGCTATGATTTGTAGACTTGCGGGTGGTCTTTCAAAATAAAATCCGTGTGAGACTCTTGCATTCTGTGTGTGTGTGCGTGTGTGTTTGGGGGGGGGGGGGGGAGGAGTGCGCGCACACGCGCGCGTGTGTGTGTGTGTGTGTGTGTGTGTGTGTGTGTGTGTGTGTATGTGTGTGTGTGTGTGTGTGTGTGTGAGTGAGTGAGTGTGTGTGTGTGTGTGTGTGTGTGTGTGTGTGTGTGTGTGTGTGTGTGTGTGTGTGTGTGTGTGTGTGTGTTGTAGGCCTCTGATGGATGCAGTCGATGGATTATGTTTTTTATCTTTCTTAGCTTTGCTATTAGTGGATGCGTCAAATTCCTCACTTCATTCACAACTGATAAGAGAAAAAGAAAAGTATGACATTTTCCCCCTTTTTTCCAAAGTAATCTGCGACAAGATTAAACTTGTGTCTGTTGTTCTTTCCGTCTATAGCATCCTCAGTTTTGTTGTTTCCAAGCTTATATTGGTCTTGATGTTTTGGTCGTCAAATGTGAATGGATGGCTTGTTTACTATTTTTTTTACATTCGTCTGTGTTTCTGAGGGACTACTGCAACTCTTGCATTGTGTGACTTGTATGGAAGTTCTGCGTGAAAACTGCAGAAGAAATTAAGTTAGTCCGAAAAGTCTTCAGTAGGGACATGTTGGAGCGCAAATCCTGTGATAATATTTCAGATTCTGATAAGGTTCAAACTCCCAGTCTTCTTCTTTCTTCTTCTTCTTCTTCTTCCTCTTCTTCTCTCTCTCCCCCACTCTCTCTCTCTCTCTCCTCTCTCTCTCTCTCTCTCTCTCTCTCTCTCTCTCTCTCTCTCTCTCTCTGCCCCCTCCCCGCTCTCTCTCTGTCCCTCTGTCTTTCTCTCTCTGTCTGTTTGTTTCTGTCTCTGTCTCTGTGTTTCTCTCTCTGTCTCTCTGTCTCTGTCTCTGTCTCTCTCTCTCTCTCTCTCTCTCTCTCTCTCTCTCTCTCTCTCTGTCCCGCTGTCCCTCTGTCTTTCTCTCTCTGTCTGTTTGTTTCTGTCTGTCTCTCTCTGTGTGTGTGCGTGCGTGCGTGCGTGTGTGTGTGTGTGTGTGTGTGTGTGTGTGTGTGTGTGTGTGTGTGTGTGTGTGTGTGTGTGTGTGTGTGTGTCTCTCTCTCTGGAACAAAGTCGCACATGTACTCACACAATAACACACACACACTCTCTCTCTCTCACTCTGTCTCTCTCTCTCTCTCTCTCTCTCTCTCTCTCTCTCGCTCGCTCGCTCTCTCTCTCTCAGTCTCATACACACACACGCTCTCTCTCTCACGCTCTCTCTCGCGCACACACACACATACACACACACGCACTCTCTTCTCTCTCTCTCTCTATCTCTCTCTCTCTCTTTCTCTCTCTCTCTCTCTCTCTCTCTCTCTCTCTCTCTCTCTCTCTCTCACACACACACACACACACACACACACACACACACACACACCACGACCGCACGGGGGTCGGTTCATCTTGTGTTTAACTGAACCTCATTACTTACTGGTCACGTTATAAAGTCTCTGTATGATAACCGTTGTGCTCTCCTTGGGCCTGGCGTGGTAAGAGGTCAGCTGTGTTCCACGTGCTTCAGCGCAATGCTGCGCCATTATTTTTCTACATTAAATACTTATAATGCGTGTTTTTCAACGTGTTGCTTCCATGAACTCTTCCGTTGCCACAGAGAGCTCCCAGTCATACTTTACATGGTGGTGTCGGTGTGACCAGGGGAGACCATCTCGGGGCTGTGCTCATGATTCACATTCAGGACTTGGAATTGGTCGCATCCCTGGAAGGCAGTATATCCACAGAACCGCTGCTTCAGTGTCATCTGCCACGGAAACACCAGCCAGTGGAACATAACCTTGCATGTACACGTCGTCATTCCATCAAATGTCCTGGTGCACATGCAGTTCTTCACTTCACCCAACATCCTACTCCTTCCTCACTCCCGCCCCCCTCCCTCCATCTCTTCTCTCTCTCTCTCTCTCTCTCTCTCTCTCTCTCTCTCTCTCTCTCTCTCTCTCTCTCTCTCTTTCCAGTTTATCAGGTCTACGTGTCTAATAACCTACAATTCTTCCATCCCGTTGCTCCTCTACGTTGGCTTCTCTTGCAAATCGTTTCAAGGCGACGGTTTATGGAGAGGAAGTGATTTCCGTGAACGACATTACTGAGAATCTAGCACACCTCTCCATCTTGGCACACCGCCTTCAGCTTCCCCAACACTTTAACTTCGTCTTCACCCGGTCCATCACAATCTTGTCAGCGAAGGATTTCTCCGTGGTCGGTCTTTCCTCCTCCCCCCTCAGCTTGTCTCTGGTTGCCCAGGGTGTTGAGGTAAATCCGGTCTGTTCCATCAGACTTTCTCATCATCACGAGTGTTCCGGGCCAGTTTGCCCGCGCGTGGTCCTGTCCCTCAGTGAGGTCGTTAGCACGGCTGGCACGTGCACTGCGCGCTCCTCACCAAAGCCAGCAGCTCCCTTGCCGTGTTTGAGGTTCATCTTGGAATTCAGCGAGACTTGCATGTCTGTGCATGTAAATGACTTGTCTCGTATGTCCGCCAGCTCTTCAGGTACTGTTGCTCTCTTAATTAGCGAGAAATACATTGTAAATGTCCGTATCCAAATAGGGAAGTGATCTGCTCAGTTAGATTTTCCTTACGTTTGCTGTCGTTTACGTGTTATCTTTTTTCTTAAAATCTCTCTCTCTCTCTCTCTCTCTCTCTCTCTCTCTCTCTCTCTCTCTCCATTTAAATGTCGTCTCTCTCTCTCTCTCTCTCTCTCTCTCTCTCTCTCCCTCCCTCCCCCTCTCTCAGTGCGACATCTTACAAGTTAAACATAACAGGATATAAACTTACATACATCCGAGCCCCAAAATAACTTTCAGTCTTGACATACTGCTACTCCATGCAAATTAGCGAAGCTTTCGTCCATATCATGCCAGTTCGCTGTACTTATAGTCGATAATATTTTGTAATAGAAACAATAGTAGACCTACACAAAGATCACAGTAATTGTTGCAATCATTTTGAAATTGTTGGCAGTCGTAGTTGTGGTTATAGTAATCCCATTAACAGCACTATTAACAATAACCTCGTCCTGTAAAATATCATCGACCTGCCCAATTTTTCTCTTTAGTCACACATTGTGTGTGTGTGTGTGTGTGTGTGTGTGTGTGTGTGTGTGTGTGTGTGTGTGTGTGTGTGTGTTTTCGTGCATCCATGCGTGCGTATGTGTGTGTGTGTGTGTGTGTGTGTGTGTGTGTGTGAACATGTTAGTGTGTGTGTGTGTGTGCGCGCACACGCACGCGCGCACGCACGCACACGCGCACACACACACACACACACACACACACACACACACACACACGCACAAGTGGGCTTGTTCATGTATAGGAATGTATATGTGCATGAGTGTTACAGTGGTTCGAATGCGTGGTGAGCAGAATTCTTTGCAGGAGAGAGAGGTTGAGTGGGTGTAAGGGAGGAACGAGAGAGAGAGAGGGGGGGAGAGAGAGAGAGAGAGAGAGAGAGAGAGAGAGAGAGAGAGAGTCAAAGAGAGACCGCAGTCAAAGAGAAAGAAACAGGCAGTGACAGATTCAGACAGACGGACAAACATGTTAATGGGATTACAGGCAAACTGACTGGCACAGAGACAGACCACATCAAAGAGGGGGGCAGGTTTCACCTGTCATGTGCATAGTTTGTATGGGTGTATATTTGTGTGCCGGCATGTGTCATAATTGTGTACATATCAACATTTGTCGACACACACATACATGCACATGTGGCTTGCATGCGCATTGCCTCGCGTGCATGCATACGTATATGCACGCATTAAACGCACATGTTTTGCAATGAGTTAAGTTGAAGTAGAAATAACCATCAGTTCAGACGCCTTCACCACGGTTTTTTGTGTTGTTGTTGTTCGTTTGTTTGTTTCGGGGATTTTTTTTTTTTTGTCTTGTTTTGTTTTGGGTTTTTTTTTTCGTGCAGGCCTCGTCATTTTCGAAACATAAACAGAACTACACAATGGTCTACATAAATGAAACATTAGCAAACGTTTTGCTTAAAATGAAAAAAAAAGCAGTATTCACGATCTCTAATGTTGGAAATAACTGTTGGAATCAATCGAAGTATCTGGTTTGGAATCTGATTGATTAGTCACATCATGTGTGTAACAACCAGTATTTTGTGAAATATCAAGATCAAAATGAACAAGCGATGCTTCTGGAATTAAAATTCAATAACGAGAAATTTACATGAATGAACTGATTATCTTAATAGTTGATTAATAGTTTTCAAACAGGGCAACAAAAGGAATACACAATAGTACTGAAACATGGATGGAAAACCGTTCCATTAAAATCCTGCATCTGAAATCAAAAAAAAACACGAGCACGAGCATGAGCAAAAGAAGTACTCATGAACAAAGTAAAGATAGGAAGGCATGTTATAGACCAATAAGAGACCGTCGATTTTATTTAAAATAATACTGCTATCCGCAGAAAAAGACTGAAACGATTCAAAAGGTACGGGTTTTAAAGGAGTGATGATGTCTACTTTCCCTGATTGTGCAGTTCTTGCCCATAAATCTCTGTCTTCTCTAGTCATGCGATGGAAAAATGTCATGTGAACAAGTATTGTGAGCTATGGGGTCACTGCCCCCTGACATTTCTGTCACCTTGCTGGCCGCGACATCTCCACACCAGAGAGGGACAGGCTGATGGAGCAGAAGTCGTTTCTGTTCTTATACTTGCTTCCTGTCTCTGTCTCTGAAATTCCGTGTCCTCTCAGAACCATTACTCGTTTTGCTGTCGTTCAGGCTCTTTATACAATGCAACAATCAGCTTTCCCCTCGCAATATCAACTCCTGCAGTTTATAAAGAGCGACCAAGTTTAGATCGCCATGAGCCAACCGACCTCAGGAGACACTGCACTGTTGTTGCGTTACTTTGGATGTATCCAGCTGTGCTTGTTCGGATCCAAAGAATACAACCCTTTACCTACGAAATCCCCTAGAGACGACAGGTACTGCTTAGTTGGTGAGTCAATGTGTATGACCATTCCCCCCACCTTCGTGGCTGTCGATCCTGTGACAAACTGCGTGAACTTGTCAATACTGATGACTCGTGAATTGACCACCAACTCGTGCATGGATGGATGCGTCACCATCAGAGCAGGACCACAGAATTTGGGGCCTTGTTTTAGACGATTTGCTTATCAATGAGGATTAGGGGAAATTTGTCATGGAAGAAAATGTACAGAGCTCCATTTTAGTTTGAAACTACAGCATAGATCTGTACTGTGTGCTTCTTTTCATACCGTTATCCTTTCATCAACAAGCACAAAAAACATACAGACTTGCAGTGGTGCTTAAAAAATCTACGCAACACTGTCAAAGACAATCCATGACATGGATGAAAAACTGTTTGGTTCCGGTCTTCCCTTTACAGCTCTTGGTGCACTCGTCATCAACTGTGGGTAGTAGAGTTCAGCTAGAGTAGAAACAAGATCCCATAAAGACAGGCCACATGATGGGAGTCGGATTCTACTCTTCCAACCGTTCTACTCTTCCACCCCTCAACCTCTCTCACTCCTTCCACCCCCTCCCCTCCTACAACTCCACAACTTCTACACCAGTTCCACAACCAGTGGACCGCTGGGGTTGGTAGCAAAGTGCTGTGTAAGCATGCTACGGAAAACACATCGAATGGCCCAGTCTGTGATGATGTTGGCTCTCCTAACAAAAAACTATCACCACCAAATCATCGGTGCTGTCAGATCAAAGCTGTCTGACGACATCTTTCATTTATTGCACAGCAAAGTCGTATCTGGCCAGCGACTAATACTATCATTATATTGGTAGTGATGCTGGGGTCAGGTAGGCTGCTGTGGACGAAGCCTAGCGCCCTGAGTTAGGACAACGGGGGATGGTTGTCAGGTTAGACCTTTCACACCCTTTGCCTGTCGGGGTATTACGAACGACGAAATCCTTTTCCACAGACCTCTTCTGCCCCCGATTCCTCATTCTGATGGAATGACGTATGTTTCCCTCCTCCACCAGTGATGACTATTGGCAGACGTGGCGGCTTCCAGACGACAGTGTCTTCGTGGGGGGACAGGCTTCAGGTTATCCACGGGCCTTTTCTCTCATGGCTGACGTCAGGGAACGTGACGTGAGTTCCGAAAGCTGTCCTGATGGCGGGTACCTGATCCAGCCACGGACGAAAAGGTCGGATACCTTATTTTTGTACCTGTTAATTGATCAGCTGACAAGCCTGTCTTGGGGTGTTTAAGAATGTTAATCCACAACACACACACACACACACACACACACACACACACACACACACACACACACACACAGAGTCACAGAAAGAGAGGGAGGGGTAAGAAAGAGACAGAGTCAGGGACACAAAGAAACAGAGAGAGAAACACATAGATACATAGACAGACATCAAGCTGCCAAGACAGAGCTTGTGAAAGAAGGACCAATTTCATCAGTAGGTTACCTTTAAGCAGCAAAATCGAATTATTTTAGCCTCTGTCTGGCCCGTGGATTAGATATGTAGACTAGCATCGCCTGAAAGGTAGAATCCTATAACGTCGTCTAGGTGATACATCAAAGCTTGTCCGTCGAGACGACGAAGACCATCTAGTCATCCTGGGATCGGGGGTGAGTGCGTAGATGGCTGATCAGGCCGATCTGCGCCCGGAAAGACCTATCGCAGTATGGACAGGGGATGGTGGCGGCAGTTGGAGATCTGTTGGCGCTGGTCTTTCTGATCATTCTGCGCTGCTCAGCTGCAGCAATTCTGTTACTTTCACAGTTTCTGCACCTTTGCGGACAACTGATCGCCACCCGTCTCTGTCCTGGGCAGTCTGCTCCCATGTTGTGTGGCTGATGTTGAAGGCCTTCAAGGAAGATTTGAGGTTGTCTTTGAAACGTTTCTTCTGGCCTCCATGAGAGCGTTTTCCCTGTTGTAGTTCGCCCAACAGTAGTTTCTTTGGCAGCCGATGGTCTGGCATGCGAACTACATGACCTGCCCAGCGACGCTGTGGCTGCATCAGGATGGTGAAGATGCTAAGCAGGCCAACACAAGTGAGGACGTCAGTGTCCGGAATCTTATCTTGCACTTAATGTCAGTGAGTCTTTCTGAGGCAGATGATGTGGAAATGGTTCAGTTTCCTGGCGTGGCGCTTGTAAAAACGTCTATGTTTCACAGCCATAGAGTAGTGTGGTGAGAACTATGGCCCGATACACCTTGATCTTGGTCTCTAGGGTGATGCCTCTCCTGTTCCATACGTTCTTGTGGAGTTTGCCAAAAGCGGCACTAGCTTTGGCAAGCCGGGCATTCACCTCATCGTTGATGACAACGTTTCTGGACAGAGTGCTGCCCAGGTAGGATGTATGTATGCATGAATGTATGTATGTATGTATGTCGGTCTGTATGTATGTATGCATGTATGTATGCAGACAGACAGACATACTTATAGACATACATACATACATTCATGCTTACATACATACATACACATTCTCAGTGATTAATGTTGTGGCATGATTTTTAAAAACATAGCTTCAACCTCCAATTTCAATGCGTTCTTTTGGTCATACATGAAGCATTCAGGTGTTCTCCAGCTCCTGGCCGATCTCGTTAAATTCAGCTGTATCAAATGATGAAAAACGCCCCTGGGTTTAACAAAATCTCCTGTGTGGAAAATCAGAACCGCATTGATATGATTTAGAAGGTACACACATTTGAAACAACTTACACAGACACTGATCTGATTTGACGGGTGGTGTTTTTGGACCAGATACATCATTTGACTTTAGAAAAACAACGACACTAACCATAGGGTATGTGGATGAAACCAAAAAAACAGGGAAAAGTGAAACAGTCGAAATAATAAAAAAGAGCAGGCCAGACAGTGAGGTGCGTGCAGACAGAGCTGTCAGAAGTTACCTATTTAAATCACAGAGAGATAGATAGATTTACAACAACATTCACTGAAATTCTGTAAACGTATCAGAGCTGGTACTGTGTATATCATGGGGAAAAACCCTTGGTTCCGATCTACAGTTGTCATGCTGAAAAATTAGTAGCAAGTCGAAAATTCTTGCTGACATATCGGCTTAAGTATAAGAAAATGATGTAAAATGGCGTAATTCCAAGATTAGCGGACAACAAACTCTGCTGATCTGATCCCATGTTGATGGCGAATGATCAAATCATGAACTCCTAGGTATCCGACGGATGGTTTAAAGCTGATATTATTGCCTCATACGTTTGCCCACTCGTAGTCTGTAAGTTTTGACCAGAGAGGGGATGCCAAGAAGTATCGTTTGGATTCTGTAAGCGTATAGCATAGGCTCATTACCTTTCATCCAGTCTTAGTAGATGCGATTTTGAAAACACGATGTAATCTGTGTAGTTAAGAAAGTCGCATTATTTTGTTGAAATATTGCTGAAATGATATCGAACAAGAGCAGTGAACAGAGTGGGAATAACACGTGACCAATCACAAAGCCTTGGGGAACATCCCTCCAGCAAATAAGGCCCCAGAACATTGAAATCCATGAACACTATCAACAGCATCTCACCCTCCTCCTAAACATATCAGCCCAGAGATCAGGGGGGGCGGGGATAGAGTTAATGTACAGTAGGCGGCCTGCAGTCTGGCACCATTCATTCTGTCAATGTCCGTACACCCAGGGGCACTACACAGACGGCCCCTGTCTGTGGGGTGACAGGCTCTTAAGGCAATATCATCAGCTTCTGGGGAACTGTCATAAGGCGGCCTGCCAGTCACCGTCTTTCAATTAGTAGGAGAGAAATTGCATCCGGCGGTGCCGGAGTCGCCAACGCTGATCACGTGCGCGGTAATATGGTCAGGGCGCCAGGGAGGAGAGGGGCCGTCGTGCTGCCACGGATAGGGCAGGACCGGGGAGATGAGGTCAGATTGCCACCCCCCCGCCCCCCCCCCCCCCCCCCCCCCCCCCCCCCCCCCCCCCCCCCACACACACACACACGCTGTCCATTCCCTCTTCTGATGAATCATACCACCATCTGACTTGTAGATACCTCATCCCCCTCCAACCCCACTCCTTTTCTGTGCCCCAACTTCCCTTTTCTGGTCACGTGGCACATATTCTGCTGATTCAGTGATCGTGACAGGCAGGGGAAGAGGGGAGGGTCACACTGGCATTCACTCTCATTCATGCCATCGTCTGACTGGTCTCCTGAGCATGCCGTCAGAAAGTCATTGATAATAAGAGAGATGTCGACCCAATGACGGTATACCACAACCTGCAGATTTAATCTCGTCGCCCTCTGGACTACTACTGCCAACGTAGATGTGTACCTGTGAGAACATGCGATAGAGTTGTAGAAGATTATGAACAGCTGGTGGAATTTATTCGGATGCCAGCTATGAACAGAATGAATATATACATTTTGAAATAGGTGTTGACTAAATGAGAGAGGGGAACGAGAGAGAGACACACAGGAGAGAGAGAGAGAGAGAGAGAGAGAGAGAGAGAGAGAGAGAGAGAGAGAGAGAGAGAGAGAGAGAGAGAGAGAGAGAGTATGATATTGCATGATCAAATCAGTCTTGAATAAGCAGTGTTTTTCAAGACGGGATAAACAATACACTCAAGGTGACTTGGCATAACGACTTTCAATGATACTGCATAAACAGTAGCTTTCAATGTCCCTTCCACCTAAGAACATCTCACTCTAATCATCAGCGCAAATACACTCAAAATGACTACCCTACCCCCACCCCTCTCCCCAACCCCTCTCCACTGTAACTCCTAAACCTCCTTCTCCCCCCCCCCCCCCCCCCCCCCATATACACATATAATAAACATACACTTGTTGTTATAAGACTTTTCTTCCCTGGTTGAGGCTTTAATCAGAACTCTATTCTTTAATTTGAAACAAACATTGCGTGAGCGCGGCTCCGCGACTAAGCAGTTATTGTCGTCAGTAGGGGGCTTAGTAGGTGGTGTCCTGCGTATGTTAGATCAGAACAGGCGCCACTGAACACCACCGAAGTGACTCGGCAGCAGTGCAGTGTCTCCTCCGGTGGGTTGCCTCTGACGACATGATACTGACTGCTCCCTGTGGATTGCCGGTGCCGGGGCTGCGGTGGGACTGACCGGGCTGTGACTGCAAAAAAAAAAAAAGAAAAGAAAACTACGTGAGCGCCATTGAATTGAATCCAAAAATCTAACCTTTTGATGATGGACAAGGTCAGTGCAGCAGTGATGACTCATGATACAATTCTCTGTCGCCATTCTGAACACGGAATAGAAACGTTCTCCACACTGACCCACAATACAGAATGGAGAGAAGACATTCCAGAGTTCACCAGTGCTGTCGAAGCCGATCTGACCGTCCTGGTGGGTGACGGGCCAGTGACGTCACTTTCTCCCGGCCGATCAGGTCATCCTCTGTGACAGAGGAGAGGTCAGTGCACAGAGGACACAGGACGAAGTCTTCCCTTCAGATTGAACTTCCACGGCTCGCACACCCCAGCCTGCAACAATATTGATGACCTTTCCATTGACAGTCATTGGAATGCTGTAATTGAGGGTTTATTGATTTCCAACATCCCCAATACTTTCCTTTTTTTCACGCTTTTCCTGTTGACTGCAACACATGCTTCGGGAAAAAAATCGTTTCCTTAAATTCCAACTGGTCGGGCAACAATTATACTCTGCGTAACAGGACCGAACAAAGTAGAGAATCGGGAAGGGTGCATTGTTGCAGGTTAGAAGAATAAAGCTCTGTTCTGTTTTATAGAAACGCAATTTCTTTTTTTTTTTTCTTTTTTTTTCTCCATATCCATTTTTGCGGTCCTCTGGCCTAACTTGTTTTTCATCGTAATATTTTCGTTTCTTTGTTTTCACCTTTTTCTTGTTTTCTTCTTTTGTGTGATTTGGGGGGGGGGGGGGGGGGGGGGGGGGGGGGGGGGGGGGGGGGGGGGGGTCATCCTCTTATTTTCCCCAGTCTGTTCTTTTTCCTTCTCCTACTCTCGTTTTACATGCAAGTCTGTGTAACACGTAATCTATAAAAGCTTAAAGAAAGTTCATTTTCAAGCATGTATGGAAAAAGATCAAACACACATTTAATTTTCTCTGATAGCAAGAATATCAGGATAATATCAGTGTGTTTTGGGTATTTTCACGAACATGTGATTCCCACAATGGAACTGTTGCAACCTCAGTGTAAGCAGTAGCACAGTACTGTTGAGAGGAATGGCGCTTTGAGTTTTGTTTTGTAAGACAGCATAAATATAATACCCCTTAAAACAAGGTAAAGACACTGTTATTGATGACCATTTAGGAAAATGAGTGTAGAATAATGCCCCCAACTGCCCCCCCCCCCACAACTCCACACACACACGCGCACACACACACACACACACACACACACACACACACACACACACACACACACACACACACATACACACACACACGCACGCACGCACGTATGAACGCACGCACGCACGCGCACATACACACACATACACGCACGCGCGCGCGCCTTCGCTTGCTCGCACGCTTTTGTGTGTGTGTGTGTTTGTGTGTGTATTTGTGTGTGTGTGTGTGTGTGTGTGTGTGTGTGTGTGTGTGTGTGTGTGTGTGTGTGTGTGTGTTTATCTAAAGGAGTAGTGGGATAGGCATAAATACTCATGTTTAGAGCTCCCCTTACCCCCACCCCCACCTCCTTGGACAAAAATATATACATAATCATGAATAAACAAATCATTAAGAATCGTTTAAAGAAATATAAGCAAGGAATGAAACTGCAAAAAAAAAAGCTGCAAAAATATCGGCAATCAGTCAGTCGATGCATGAAATGCATCCAGCTCTTGGAATAACATTCCAACCACTCCCCCCCCCCCCCCCCCCACATCCCCCACCCCCATCCCATCCCCCGCGTTCCCTCGCTCCCCGTCCCCCTGCTGTCCCCTTTCCTCCTCTCCTCTCTCTGGCAGAACTATCCCATCACCTGATTCCAAGAGCCATGCACAGAAAGAAACTTCAATAAAAAGTCCTACATTTTCTCGCTTCCCACACAAGTGTACGTACACATGTTTTAGCGGTCAAAGGAGCTAGGGCAAAGTAACGAAAGTCATTTTTTATTAATCTTAAATAAATGTCAGCGAACCGCCCAGAGAGAAACGTGGACAAACGAGTCACAAGACAACACACAACGCGTTTCGACCTCTTAGGTCTTCCTCAGGTGAAATAAAGACGGACAAAAATAACGAAAATGCACTTAGCTTTGATCGCTTCAGATTGCTTCTGAGTTCAGCGCAAGGAAGGCGTTGAATCATTTTTTATGATAAAGACATAGGAAATAGGGGAAAACTCATATCCAATAATTACACATCAAAAAAAAAAAACAGAGAGAGAGAGAGAGAGAGAGAGAGAGAGAGAGAGAGAGAGAGGAGAGAGAGAGAGAGAGAGAGAGAGAGAGAGAGAGAGAGAGAGAGTTAAAATCGGGAGATTGAGTGGTTTAATGATGAGGTCATTCCTGCCGTTTCTAAATTGGTTTTGTGGGGAAGGGTAAACGCTTGACAAGGATAATCATCACACACACACACACACACACACCACACACACACACACACACACACACACACAGAGAGAGAGAGAGAGAGAGAGAGAGAGAGACAAAACATGTTCACAATATGCATATGATTTATCAGCAACAATATCAGCATACTGTCAGTACACTGGAGTAACTGGATAAGAAAATTAAACACTTCGGGGATCCGGGGGATGAAAAGGCTGTGGCCTCTCTCTCTCTCTCTCTCTCTCTCTCTCTCTCTCTCTCTCTCTCTGTTTTCTTACCCTGTTTCCACAGATGCTGAGCCAGAAGCTGCCATTCCTTATGCGGCGAATGCAGCATTTTTTGGATCGCGTTGACTGGTGTGCTCATGGCTGATCTATTGATGTTGCTGATTAATGGAAAGGGGTGACGCAAGAAAGGAAAAAAAGTGGGGGGGGGGGGGGTGTGAAAGAAAGAGAAGATACAAGGCAGAATACTATTAAGGAGTAAAAAATAGAGGTAGGCAGTGTGCATCGAGACAGAGACAGAGACAGAGAGGTAGAGAGAAGAGAGAGAGAGAGAGAGAGAGAGAGGATGCAAGGAGAACGAAAAGAATGAGAGAGAGAAAAGAAAGAGAGAGGGTTTAGGGACAGATAAAGACAGAGACACACACGAAGAGAGACCGAGAGAATGAGACACAAAGAGAGCGAGAGGCATGGACAGATAAAGATAGTCAGAGACACGCACGAATAGAGAGAGAGAGAGAGAGAGAGAGAGAGATAAAGACAAAAAAAAATAAAAACTATAACATATCCTGGAAAATCATAAAAAGGGCATCACCATACAATATTTCAAAAAAGATGCAACCTATGTTCAACAGAAAAATGGTTAATACTATGCAAACCACACTTAGCAACTCTAAATACTAAAGTAGAAATAGTAAACAACTGCAGGCACAAATGGAAATCGTTGTCAGCAAACGCACTCTGAACTATAAACAACCTGAAAACCGAACAACACGTGCAGCCAATCCGCACGTGCAAACAGTGACAATGGGCCATATAACACCGGCAGTAGACGACCCAAAACCATCCTGAGGAGAGCCAGCGCTCGAAACAGATCTGTCGATTTTAAAACTTCATTTTACCATCTTATTTTTAACACACACACACACACACACACACACACATATATATATATATATATATATATATATATATATACATATATATATATATATAAAGAATACTACTAAAACGCCTAATAAAATTGAATTTAAAACTTCATTTTACCATCTTATTTTTAACACACACACACACACACACACACACACACACACACACACACACACACATATATATATATATATATATATATATATATATATATATATATATATATATATATATATAAAAGAATACTACTAAAACGCCTAATAAAATTTTTTAAATGCTCAACCCCTTGGGGAGCAACATTTGTTAAAATAGTATGGTAAAAGGAAGTTTTAAAAAAAACTGAGGAGAGCCAGCGCTCCTGAGGAGAGCCAGCGCTCGAAACAGATCTGTTGATTTTAAAACTTCCTTTTACCATACTACTATTTTAACATATGTATATATATATATATATAAACATAAAGAGCTCGATGGACAGACAGACAGAATGGTAGACCGAAGCAAGGAATCGCATCCCTGTTTACTATCAATCATCCTCCACTCTCCCGGGGAGGGGGTGGGGTGGGATGGGGGCGAGAACAGACGTGATTTGCTGCAGCAGCGAGGAGAAATGTCTGACCCATTATAGAGCCTGTTCATATCCCATCGCACTCCGCTGACCTCCATTCTTCATCCCACGTGCCTTATCCACACACCCAGTTGGCTGGGGAGGAAGAATGGCTCTTTGGAGATTGGGGTCAGAGAGATGGCGCCTCGTCATCTCTCTCTCTCTCTCTCTCTCTCTCTCTCTCTCTCTCTCTCTCTCTCTCTCTCTCTCTTATTCATACACTTGCTGAAATGAGCCCATAAAGGTGCGAATATATGGAATTTCCATTCGTTTTTCTTTATTAGTTGGTACATTGCTTGCCATTGTACATCTTTCCTTTTATACCCTTTTTCTTTAAGACTGACCAAAGTCGATTTCTATCAATCAGATCGAAAGCCTTTTTAAAATCAATAAACGCCACGTATAGTTTTTGATGGTTAGAAAGTTGCTTTTGCACTAGAGTTAGGAGTGTAAATATATGGTCAGTTGTACTATAGCTCTTTCTAAAACCAGCCTGTGCATCGTTTATGACACTATTATCCTCGATCCATTTGGTTAAGCGTTTATTCAGAATGTAGCTGTATAATTTAGAACTGATATTCAACAGGGAAATACCTCTATAATTATCAGGGGAGTTAATATCACCTTTCTTGTGCAACGCGGTTGAATAAGAGCTTCACACCATGCAGAGGGAAAGATTCCAGAATCAAAGAGTTTGTTGAAATATTTCTTAAGAAAAAGGAGAACGGTAGGCATAGCATACTTATAAAACTCTCCGATAAGGCCGTCTGGACCAGGAGCTTTGTTTCTTTTTAAAGCCTTATATCGAGTCTAAAATTTCTCCCTCTGTTATATCTTGATCAAGAAAAACTGGCATCACAGTCAATTTCAAGCAAACAGTCATCTTCTGCATGAAAGCCTGGAGAAATGGGGTCAGGTAGGGTTAACTCTTCATTAAATAATCGTTCAAAATGCCGAAACCAGTCTGTGTTGGATATTGAGTTTGACACAACAGAACTACTTTTTATTGACTTCAGAGTCCTCCAAAATTGTTTAGGGTCTCTAGCATTTTCATAAGAGAGTGCGCAGAACACACATTGTCGATATAACTGCTGCTTATAGCGGAGTAAATCTTTGTACTGATTTCTCAAATAACAGTATTAAGTCTCAGGTCAACGGCGTCAGGGCTATTAGCAAGTTTTACTTGGCTGAACATTCTCAGTGCCTGTCTTACCTGACGGCGTTTAACAGAGCATTCTATATCAAACCACGGCTGCGCTTGTCATTACCAATAATGATATCTTTATTCATGCACTGACCAGCTACAGAAAGACCCTCGTTGAATTTGGCTAGAGCATGTTCGAAATCAATATCGATAAGTTTAACAGCTTCATCAAAAAAACTGAAGTTACAACATCAGATCCAAGTGCAGAAACAAAATCATTTTCTTTAACTGGATCCCACACATACTTTTGAAATTTGTGTAATTTTAGGTGCTACTGGATTCAGACTACGGTTAGAAAAACCTACCTTAAGTTCAACGGGCATATGTTTGGATTCTATCCGCTGGGTTACTTTCAACTCGCGGCACGATGAGATTAAACTTCTTGAAGAGATAAAGTAGTCGATTACACTTGAACCATTGTGGGCTATATACGTATAATTGCCGTTTACATCACCAGGTAGAAGACCGTTCAAAATTACTAATTCAAAGTGCTGACAAAAGTTAATTAAATAGTGACCAAAATCGTTTATTGAGCGATCTTTTGACGCACGGATGAAGTCACCACAGGGAGTATCATCTCTATTGTTAAAGTCTCCATCATATACAGAACATTCCTTTGCATTTAGTCCACCTGTTCTCGCGTTTAAAATCACCAAAGATGATCAATGGACAATCACCAACTTCTTCAAAAGAATCCATTATGCAGTGTTCTAGAAGTGAAACTCCATTATCTATTTCAGTATTTGTATAATAGATACTGTTCGCTGGAGGCAAGTAAATCCCAACCAGAAGAACATCTAGGTCTGGAGTTTTAAGCTGAAGTACTATAGTATGATCATATTCTACTGTAATTTGTTTAACCATATTAGCATAGGTCTTCCTTACAAGAAATGCAATCCCACCTGACAAGCGTGCTGTAGCAGCAGCATCAGTTAATCGTATACCAGGACAAAGAAAAACTTTATAGTCAGGAAAAAGAAAAGAAGGAAATGTCCTTGAAAAAGTTTCCGTTAGAACAACAAAATCAAACTGAGAGATATAATTTTTTTTACATCTATATCGTACACTACACTAAAGAAAGACCCTCAATATTGTAGGTCAAAAAAGAGAGACACATTCTTTCTTACTGTCCTTGACACGAGCACGGCCGTTTCCCTAGGTATCCACGTTGTCGGAAGGATGCAGGGGCACCAGAGGATCGTTATTTCGTCCACAGATGCGTCCAGAGCTGTTTTTCGGGTGGGCCCTGGAAAAACTTTTCAGTGAGCTGCATCTGCCTGGTCCTCACGCGACTTCGGGTGCAAGGGCCATAGTCTGGGGACCGACCCTCTGTTTCAGCATAGTCTGGGGACACCCTCTGTTTCATCGACAAAGGACACTTGAGGGGGCTGAGGGTTCTTCTGCGCACCAGCACCGTCACTCGCTGCAGCTAATGTCTCCGCACAATCAAAGGACTGGCTCTCCACGTCAGCTGGCGGGTCCACAGTGAACTTCTGTTTAAGCAGAGTCAGGCTATCGTCAAGAACGTCGGCTGGAATCGATGTGGGACTCTGAAGACCCTCTGAAGCACCGACAGGAACTCCTACCTGGTGTACGCCGTTGTAGCCCTTGGTCACGCCAGGACTTGATGCTTCCCCATGGAAAGGTGGATCAGGTCTGTAGTCAGGGCAGTTTGTGTAGGCTTCAAGGTGGTTGCTCTGGCTCTGACTTTGATCAGGACGTGCGAGGGTCAGTCCTCTGTTCCTGGGTGTACTGGTTCTGGGCAAGGTGGGAAACTCATGCATACTGCACAGAGGAGGGGGAAAAGGAGGATGTGGAAGATGGCACTGGATGTCTAGAAACACAAGATGGAAGGGGACAGGTGGAGGTGGAAGAAGGGGGATGGATGGATGTAGAAGGCGCAGGGGTGTGGATGGAAGTCACTGATGCACATGGACGGTTGGAAGAGGAAGTTGAAGACGGACAAGTGGAACTGGAAGGTAGAGGGGAATGATTGGAAGTGGGAGGTGGTGGGGAACGACTGGAAGTAATTGCGGAGGGGGGGTGGATGGAAGTGGAAAGTAGAGGGGAGTGGGTGGAAGCTAGTGGCAGAGGGGGACGGGTGGAAGTGGAAGTGGGAGGGGAGTGGGTGGAAGCTTGTGGCAGAGGGGGACGGGTGGAAGTGGAAGGGAGGGGAGTGGGGGAAGCATATGCCAGAGGGGGACGGGTGGAAGTGGAAGTTGTTGGAGGGGAGTGGGCGGAAGCATATGGCAGAGCGGGACGGGTGGAAGTGTAGGGTGGTGGGGAATGACTGTAAGTGTGCGGCAGAGGGGGACGGATGGAAGTGGTGGAGGTGTGGATAACAGGCCCGTTACCGTTCAGAACAAGGTTCCCCAGCTGTGCCCTGTGTCCAAACACCGACTGGCGCTGGCTGGCACGCTGGTTACCACGTCCTCTTGCTGTTCTGAAATGGGGAGATCTCTGTTCCCGGAAACACAGGCGACCATTTCTAAAATACGCCGTCTTGCCCTGTAGCCGCTGTCGACGCAGTTCCCTTGTTGACGGATTGTCAGATCACCAGCCACACGGATACCCAAGGTGTCCGACATGTCTTTTCTGCAGTCGCTTTCTTGTAGGATGGAAATCTTGTCACTCCAGCTACGCAATCGCGCGACAAGAGTTCGAGGTCTGCCATCTTGGTACTTGGGGCCTACCCGATGAGCCCGCTCTAAATCTTCCAGACCATGTCTTGATAGGGTAGAAACGAGTAGCAGCTGTACGACTTTGCGAGCACAGGTTATGTAATCTTCTCGTTGATCTTCTTGAACATTGAAAAATCTGATGTTATATTGGCGTGAAAAAGTTTCAAGTTTGTCTTGGTGATCATATAAATTATCAGTCCTATCCAAAAGGTAATCTTTCCATTGAAAGAGTTGGGAAAATTGATGCTCAAAAGACAGAACATTTGTGGGACAGACATGATATCTCCTTCCTCAACTCCTTATTCTCGTCACCCAATGAACAACACAAAGATTGAAGTTCACAAAGATCACTCCGGTAGAGATCCTGGCCCCGGGCTGGAGTGGAGCTCCTGCAAGTGGGCCCGGGGTTCAACTCATGTCACCACATCGAACAAGGATCAAACACCAAAACAGGTAAGTCAATGTACACCCCATCAAGACACCACTTGGTCTGTTCTTCAGGTGTATGACTCGTTTCATCATCTTTTTTGACTGATATTTCCCTTCGAGTCATAAAGCTCCAAAAAAGTCCACAGAAAACAACCACAAAACATGTCTAAAATCCAAGGAAGCTGACGGCATGATATGCGGGATACAACACAACGCGAAGTTCAAAAACAGCTCACAGTCATATAAACAGTTGCAAGAAAGGGAGCACCGGAGAAAACGCGTCCGCTCGCTATGACCGCTTGTCACCGTCTCCCATATGTAGCCCGGTTTTATTTTCGTTATTTATTAATGAACTTGCTGAAGAAATTACAGAGCATGGTAAGCATGGTATTCCTTTATCTCCTGACTTCATAGAGCTATTCATTCTGCTGTTCGCTGACGATGTGGCGCTTGTTGCGTCCACTGTCATAGGTCTTCAGACACAGCTGAACGTTTTGAGCAAAACAGCAAAGAAACTTAAATTTAATAGTGAATCTGGAAAAATCCAAAGTTATTGTGTTTAGAAATGGCGGTTATATTGCTTCAAAAGAAAAATGGACTTACGACAATATGCAACTAGAGATTGTTAATCAATATAAATATTTAGGTGTTATATTTTCCTCTGGCCTTACTTTTTCTCACTGCCTTGAGGATTTAGCATCTAGGGCAAAACATCAGGTCATTCATTATTTTGAAAACTGTGTGAAATATCAGAGTGTGTCCCCAAAATTATTCTTCAAACTGTTTGATTGTCAGATCCAGCCAACCCTTACTTATGGCGCAGAAGTATGGGGCTTAACTGCAAACCTCTCGGCTATAGAAAAAATACATTTGTTTGCACTCAAGAGATTCTTGAATGTTTCTATAAAAACGCCTAATAATGCCTTGGTCTATGGAGAAACTGGCAGGTTTCCACTTTATATTAACATTTATAAATGCGTAAAGTATTGGATACATATCATTAATATGCCTGACAATCGTCTTCCAAAAAAAGCATATAAGATGTTATATGATTTACATTGCCGGGGTAAAAACAACTGGGTTACATCAGTCTGCCTCGTATTAAATCGTTACGGTTTTGAATATGTATGGGAAAATCAAGGAGTTCCCAATGTTAAAGTTTTCCTTTCAAAATTCAAAAGTCGGCTTATCGATTGTCATTTACAAGAATGGTATAGCCACATAGAATCTAAGGACCGATTTTCTTTTACTTTTTCTTTTAAGCAGCAGTTTTGGGAAATTCCAAATACCTATTCACTGTAAACAACATGAGCAGTCGTAAAAACTTGATACGGTTCAGACTTGGTGTATCCTGTTTGAACATACACACAACAAACTGCGGTATTCGAGTGTCCCCCGTGAAGCACTGTGCTGTCCGTTCTGCCCGTGTGAGTTGGAATCTGAATATCATTTTCTGATAATATGTCCTAAATACAAAGTTATTCGCGACCGTTACATACTTTTCAAGTTTTATAGACGACCATCGGCTTTTAAGATGTCGTTACTGCTCGCCAATGGAAAAATCTGTAATGCTGTGGCTACATTCATAACGAAAGCTTTTGACATCAGATGTGGAAAGACTAATATGATTTAGAACCATTGTTCCTGCATTGTACCGTCAAAGTTGCCTTAACAATATCATACCGATTGCATATGATCGCGGTGTGTGTGTGTGTGTGTGTGTGTGTGTGTGTGTGTGTGTGTGTGTGTGTGTGTGTGTGTGTGTGTGTGTGTGCGACGAGGGATAAAGTGAGAGAGAGAGAGAGCGAGAGAGAGAGAGAGAGAGAGAGAGAGAGAGAGAGAGAAGCGAACACGAATGTTGATTATGCTTGCGAGATTTATTCTTGAGAGATGTTATTATATATATATATATATTATATATATATATATATATATATATATATACTGTATTTGACGATGTATTGATTTCTTTCCCTTCTTATTTCAGTTGCGATCAATTTTATTTTGTGTTTACCTCCTCCCTCTGTTCCCATTGACATGGGCATGTGGCCTAGTTCAATTAAAACATTTGTCTTTGTCTTTTCTTGTCTTGTCTTTCTCTCTCTCTCTCTCTCTTTCTGTCTGAGCCTCTCTCTGTCTTTAGCTATCCCTGTCTCTCTCTCTCTCTTTTCTCTCACTCTTTCTTCTGTCTGTCTCTCTCTCTCTCCCCCTCTCTCTCTCTCTCTGTCTCTGTCTCCCCCCCTCACCTTCTTCCCTCCCTCCCTCTCTCGTTTTTTCTTCAGACTCGTGACCCAGAAGCTGTGTCACTCCTAGCCCAAGAAATTCAACGTTTGGGATGACACTGAATGGCAGGTTCATGGAGGAATGGTGGGTGCTGCTGCCGCCGCGCGCGCTGCTGCTGTGATTCCGTTGAGGTTACAACAAACAAACAAACCAACAAACAAACAAGGGGGGGGATGTAGGGGAGAAACCATCTAGAGATAGTGGGAGGGAAAGAAGGTAGACAGGTTTGAGGGGGGGGGGAGGGTCAGAAAGAGAGGCAAGACTAAAACTGGAACAGAGGAGAGAAAAAGAGACGTGTCCAACATTAAAGGAAAAATGAGTGATATATCAAAAATGACAGGGCATGAGGCACGTTGGGAGTAGAAGTACAGAAACTGAAGTTTGAGGCAGGATTATGATGGAGACTGAGAAAGAAAAAGGAAGAGAGAGAGAGAGGGGGGGGGGGGGGAGGGTAGAGAGGGGGAGCGAGAGGAGGGGGGGGATATATCTACACACGGTGCCTCATCACACCCACGCAAGTTCCTGCGTAGCACTGATGGCCAAAATATAATTGATGCATAAGAATTCAGCACAGAAGAAACACATGAACTACAACTGTTTATTCAGTATTGGAGATGACTTGGAGAAAAACCCGGGGTTTTTCAACTTGGCAAAACTGTTAAGAGTTAAAATAGAGCAGTTTCATAGCAACATGCCATATCAGTTGGTGGTCAAAGACTGGAGACAGAGCGAGAGAGAAAGAAGAGACAGGAGGAGAGTAGAACAGACAGGGAAGGAAGAAGGGAAAGAGAGGCAAGACTAAAGACAGGGACAGAGGAGAGAAAAAAGAGACGAAGTCCAAGAGACGAGGAAGAGAATGAGTGATTATATCAAAAAGAGAGAGAGGCATGAGGAGACGTTGGGAGTAGAAGTACAGAGACTGAAGGTTGAGGTTGAGGATTATGATGGAGATGAGAAAGAAAAAAGGGAAGAGAGAGAGAGAGGGGGAGGAGGGTATGTGCAGGGGAGAGAGGGAGAGGAAGAGGAGGAGGGGATAAGACCTACAGACGGTGAGCAGCATCAAGAACCAGAAATAGGGGATGCAGAAGAATTAGCGACGTGTGAGTGTGATTGTGTAAGAATTCAGACAGGAAGTTTTGCATAGCAGAACTGGTGTGTTATTCAGTATGAGAGATGACTTGGAGAGAGCGGGTTTTCAAGACGAAGACGAGGCAGACAGAAACAGGCGAAGGAGAGGAGAGGAGAGAAAACAGAGAGGGAATTTGCGTGTCAGTGAGAACAAGATGAAAGACAATTAAGCGAGGTGCTTTTGCTTGACCACGTGAAGGGGAAGAAAATGACAGCAAGGGAAAGGGATAGTGTGTGTGAGTGAGACAGTGAGAGAGAGAGAGAGACGGAGAGAGAGAGAGAGAGGGAGGGAGAGAGCGAGAACCGACAGGAGAGGAGACCAGAGACAGGTGAGAGAGAGAGAGGGGACGGAGAGGTAAAAGCAGAGTTGTGTGTGTGTGAGAGAGTGTGTGGAGATGTTGTGTGTGGTGGGAAAGGTGAGAGATAGAGAGAGTGGGAGAGGAGAGAGAGAGAACAGGAGAGGAGAGGAGAGGAGAGAGAGAGGGAGAAGACAGTCTCCAACTGTGTGTTGTTGTGTGTGTGTGTGGTGTGTGTGGTGGTGTGTGACAGAAGGAAAAAAACAGATTTGGAGAGGCAAAACATAGGGGAATTTGCGTGTCAGTGAGAACTGGGATGAAAGACAATGAAGCGACGTGATCGCTGGACCAGTGATTGCACAGACAGCAAGGTACATAGCACAGTCTCGACAGAATGTCGGCTTAAGAGCAGACCAGACTCTGCGTGAGAGAAAGGGACTCGGAGAACGGAAGGTTAAAGCAGAATTGTTGGTAAGGAGAGAGTAAGAGAGAGGGGGGAGGAGGAGAGGAGAGAGATAGGGAGTGGGGAGAGATAGAGAGAGAGGGGGGGGGGGGTGGAGTGGAGGGAGGGGAAGGAGGAGAAAAGAGATCTTGTTCGATATTGATCTTACTCCACTTAAGCGAAAAAAAAAAAAAGATTTCCGCTGCAACACTAACGTGTAATGTCTCACACATAACAGAGAGCCTGTCCACAGCACACGGTATAATAAAACTACTCCTGACCTCCAGTTCTCAGAGAGAGAGAGAGAGAGAGAGAGAGAGAGAGAGAGAGAGAGAGTTATAATTTCAACATTTGTGAACAGAAGTTGGCTGGGTTTTTTCCTAGAGAGACAGAACTAATACAATATAGTACCACAATTTTTTTTCTTATACGTATCGTTGTTTTCAAAGCAATGTTGGTTTTTCTTTGTAATTTTCCAAAGTTTTTTTATGTTTTTTCAGTTCACCACGAATTCTGTATGCAAGCTGTTGTGGTGTCTATTGTCTCATGTATACTGTATGTACTCGGATGGTGCAGGCTTGCTGCCCAGCTAGTTTGTTCGGCAGTTGCGGACAGTTCTTTTTTCTGGGTCCCACCCGCGCTTTGGGTATATTTTTTTCCTTCTGACAAGAAGGGTTCCAGCCTTGGACGTTTGTATCTGCTGGAGTCATGGATGAGCACTCAGACCATTCAGTCTCCTACCATTTGTTCTGTAACAGGTGAGAAGATAAAGCTAATCATGTTGAGTGGTTGAGGACGTTTCACTGAGTTGAAGCGCGCAGCACTCTTCGTTATTTTGATAGGTTCATTTTGGCGCTAGGCCTGAACGTTACGCGGGAGAGGGATGAGGGAGGGAAGTTGGGGAGAACGGGGTTGGGGTGTTTAAGGGTGACTGCTTTGCACATTCACCTGGTAATGTGACACAGGATGTACTGTGCGGAATAGTTTTGATGATTTCTGCTTGTTTTGTTGCTGCTGTCACAATTTTGTGAGTATGTCTGACTACAACAGATTGGGCTGTATTATTCAAACTATAGAAAATCACAATTAGGTAAAGCCCCAGATGAGTTGCCTGTGACTGGTTTTTGCTTTTTTAAAAGGTCAGCTTTCATGTGTAGCTTTTTTTTGTGTGGAAATGCGCTGGGTCTAATGCAATGATACTTGTTAAAGAGTTTTGCCGTGCTTTAATGCATGCAATGAAAATGATATGTTTGTATTTAATTATTGACAAATATATGATCCCATCTGCGTAGCACCTCATAAATCTGTCAGTCACAACAGATCTTGTCATGTGTTAGCAACATGATAGATTGAAAGGTTCGCTGTGTTCATCTTTAAACTCAGCCTCAAACATTTGTCATTTTTGTTTAGGTTAAATAAGACGAATAAGTCCAAGGACTGTCTTTTTCACTCGTGACTTACAAACACAGTTACAGAAATATTGCATCACCCTGCATCATAAATGAGAAGATGTTCCCTTGACTTTCTTCAGACTTACGGGTGTGACAAGGAGGTGGCCCGCAGGTCTTCTTGTTTAGTAGATATGCCATAGACTAGAGGCCGGACTATTTCTTTTTCTTCACACGTAAAGTAGACAGTGCGTTGTTCCGTCCCTTGAATTCTTTGTTATCAAAAGATCAGACACGTGAGCAATGACACTGATTTGATTGTTCACCTCAGACTAAAGGACAGATTTGATTATAATTGCTGACCTCCGACAAATCATTGGCAACGAATATTTAGTTCAAGGTGAGAAAATGAATCGCCTTTCTTTTCTTCCACATACGTCTGCTGGGAGAATGAGGGTGAACTGTTTTGGGTAGAAGGGTCAGTAATTGCTTGTCGTTGAAAATATGTGTATCAGCATTGGCATATTTGCACATTTTTTGTTTGTTTGTTTGGTTTTTACCCTGATGGGTTTTAGTAAATCTCAACAATATGAAAATGCTTATATCAACACATGTAAACGTGCACATTTTTCGCGGTCATTCTTTACCCTGATGGGGATTAGTAAGTCAAAGCAATACAAAAATATTTGCATGAGCATTTGCATACTTGCACATTTTTTGTGTTTATATTTTGTACCCTGGTTGTTTGTAGTAAGTCAAAGCAATACAGTTTTTTCTCTTCAGTACTGCCACATTATCAGAAAGATATCGCTGCTAGTTCAAACATTTTTCTGAAGGGAAGTAAAAAAAAAAATGGAACAGCAACCGAAAAACGGACGCAGAACAGAAAAGAGCGAGTCGTTAGAATGCACAGACATGTGGACCCAAAAGGCTGCCCACATGTGGGGAAAGGGACAGGACAGATTTCTGAGGAGAGACGTTTTGCACGTGCCGGACATGCTAACGACCTCTGTGTGTGTTTCGGGGGGGGGGGGGGGGGGGGGGGGGGACAAGACCTCAGGCAGCCCGAGTGGTGTGTATTGCTGGTGATAATGGGAGTGTCTGATGGAACGGGCCACCGACCGCGAACTCCATTCCATGGCGGCCAAAGAAATGGCATGGGATGCAGAGAAGTGACTGACCAGTCAATGGATTCGTTTGGGTCTTGTGCAAATAAAGCAAAACCTTATTTTGGGGAATGAAAAAGTATGCTAGACGAAATAAGTACAGCCTGTAGGTTAATTCCTATGATCAGCGTGGAAAAAATAGATGTCTGATCCTTAAGCATCCGCTCGTTTGAATTCCACTTTATATCTCCTCACCCCGATCGGCTGAAAATGTGCATGTGTGTGTGTGTGTGTGTGTGTGTGTGTGTGTGTGTGTGTGTGTGTGTGTGCGTGCGTGCGTGCGTGCATATGTGCATGTGTGTGTGTGTGTGTGTGTGTGTGTGTGTGTGTGAGTGAGTGTGTGTGCAATCAGATAGGATAATGTCAATTTTTAGGGGTTGTGTGGGGGAGTAAGCAGAACTGTACATGTGATCTATAGATAAAAGGCCGGTTTTGACGAACTAAATCACACCCTTCTTGAAAGCATGTGAACATCACCAGTGATAACATTGTAAACCTTATTTTCTCTTAAACACTTCCCGTTTATTGGAACTGTATCAGAACAAAAAGAAAACCCATCGAAATGACAGTTTTAATAGGATAACGATCCGTTGATCACTGAAATGGGATGGTGGACGCAGAGAAGGGAGAAGAACAACAAAACAAGTCCTAGGAATGCAAGGACATATATACAAACCACATTGGCCACACAAACTCACGCAGGGCAAGAGGCAGGGCCTATTTGTGAGGAGACACTTTTCCGCGCGTGGCAGACGTGGCAACGACCTGATTGTGTAGGAAATGACTAGGCGCAAGCGACGTGGCCTGAAACTCTGGTGATGGTGGGAATGTGTGAGGGAACAAGCCATGGTTAGCTCCACACCCTGGGCAGCCGAAGAAAGAAAGGCTGGGGGGAAAGGGGAGGAAACCCCGGCCACTGAGAAATCACCCGCCCTGTAAATGGGATTCCGGTGGGCTTGGTGAAGAAGAATTTAAATGAGGTTTGGGAATTTCTAAGAATTTTGCTGGCATGAAGTAGACAGATAGACAGACAGACACACAGACAGATATGGGGGACTGCGGTTGGATTTAGGGGGGAGTGAGACGGGTGGGATTGGATAACTATTAATTCGTGGACTAGGCCATGTTCACTTGTTACTTGTATATATTTCATATTTAGACCTTGTTCATGTATGTCGAAGCGCGCGATGGTAGATAGATAGATAGATAGATAGATAGATAGATAGATAGATAGGGATGTGTGTGTGTGATCCTAACTTAATTTTTGTAAAACGTTTTTTACTTAGTGCTGTGACCTCAAAAGATAGATAGATAAATCGATAGACAGATACATTTATGGGGGATGGATGGATGAATGGATGGATGGATAGATAGATAGATAGATAGATAGATATGTGGTCCTAACTCAGTTTTTGTATAACCGGTTTTACTTAGTTCTGTGACCTTGCGGAATGTATCTGACCTCTTCACACTTCTCCTATCTGCCTTTTCACTATCTTTATTCTCTTTCTCTTACAGTCCCACCTCTCTCCACCCTGTTCCTTTCTGTAGCCTGTTGAACTCTTGTGAACGTTTTCTTAGCTTCTTAGCTTATGGAAACTGCGATGTGCGATGTAAAGATGAAGGTCCCGTGCATTTTTTAAAGCTGGAAATATTGGGAAAAACATTATCGTGTTTCTTGTTGATTTCTTTCATTTGAATGTTTATGTAGATAGATAGATAGATAGATAGATAGATAGATAGATAGATAGATAGATAGATTGACAGATAGATAGAGAGAGAGAGAGATAGATAGACAGATAGATGGACGGAGGACAGACAGACTGAGAGAGGGGCAGACAGACAGACAGGCAGCTGACATAGACAGACAGACAGATAGGTAGGTATGTAGGTAGCAGGTAGAAGGAAGGTAGGTAGGTAGGTAGGCAGGCAGGCAGGCAGGCAGGCAGGCAGGCATTTGGGGAATGCAGGGGGCATTTCTACACATTTCCTGTGCTGTCACTGATAACTGTGTTCAAGAATTATTTCAAAGGACAACGCATTAACGCTGTCTCGCAAAACAACAAAGTACGGTGGCACATTCCTCTGAACAGCATTTTTTCTATTGCGTGAACTGTGAAGTTGCAAGAACATGGCATTACGATTTTTTTTTATACAAAATACCCAACACACACTGAATGGTACCCTTGCTTATATACTTTCAGAGGAAATGCGTTTCTGGAATGCGCATTTCTATCCTGTGTATCAACACCCACATGAGATGCAGTGTATGCTTTCGTGCTTTTATGTATTACATAATTAAAGGTGTGTGTGTGTGTGTGTGTGTGTGTGTGTGTGTGTTTGACACACTACACACTGAATGAAATCCACAAGAAAAAAAAAAAAAACCCGTACGGTTTGTTTAGAGCAGAGCTGAGCTCTGTATTTCTCACCAGCAACCATTCACCCTTTCTGATTTCCCGCTTTAATAGAAAAAAGCACAATTTTTACCCGAACAGCTGTCTGGAATGCTCAGGGAAGGATTTGTTTCCAGAGGCACGTGTCCAATTCAGGAAGGAGGACGTTAAAAAAAAAAGAAAGAAAGAAAGAATATGGGGGGATAGTTCAGAAAACTGGAAAATCGATAAACCTTCAATTACAGCATTCCAATAACTGCCAATGGAAAGGTCATCAATATTGTTGCAGGCTGGGGTGTGAGAGCTGTGGAATTCAATTTGAAGGGAGGCGTCGTCCTGTGTCCTTTCTCCACTGACCTACTACTCTGTCACAGAGGACGACATGATTGGTCGGGAGGACGTGACGTCATTGGCCTGTCACCCAGTGGCCACACTGAAGTCGACAAGATCAGCTTTGAAAGCGCTGGTGAATGTAGGAATGTCTCCCCCCCCCCCCCCCCCCCCCCCCCACCCCCACCCCCAACCCTACTCTGTATGGTGGGTCAGTGTCACGAACGTTTCTGTTCCTTTTTTCGGAATGACTACAGAGAATTGTTCCAAGAGTCATTACTGCTGCACTGACCTGCTCGATCATCAAAAATTAGATGCTTGGACGCATCGATGCTCACTTGATTTGCATCTCTCAATTAAAAAACAACAGAATTTTGGTAAAAGGTTCAACCTTTTGAAGACAGACTCTAACAAAAAAGAATTCGATGCAGTGTGTGCGTGTGCGTGCGCGCGCGCTGCATGCGTGTGCGTGTGTGTGTGTAAGTGTGTGTGTGTGTGTGTGTGTGTGTGTGTGTGTGTGTGTGTGTGTTTGAGAGTTGGAGAGTGGAGGGGGGAGGGAGGGGAGGGTTGTCAGTATTTAGTATGTTTACGTTGATAAGTTGGTTGGGTCTCTTGAAGGGACATTAACAAGTTATATATGTTTTACCTCTCATTGAAAATCATTTGCCCAGCCACCTTGAATCTGCCGTTTATTCTGTATTACTTTGTGGTTTTTAAAAACTGATTGGAAGTGTAATATCGATTTTGATTTTTTTTTTTGTTGATGTTCATCAATGAGAACTACAAGGAATTCTCTATATGTTCCTCTCTCCTCTCTCTCTCTCTCTCTCTCTCTCTCTCTCTCTCTCTCTCTCTCTCTCTCTCTCTCTCTCTCTGTGTTCGGATTTCTTTCTATTGATAACTACATGTAACAAAGTACACATTTAAACTGTATATAACTGGCATCTTTGTAAATTTCCTCAACTGTTCGTATCTCAATACCTACATACTAAACCACCATTACATGTACTCATAGGTACACGTCGTCTCTCTCTCTCTCTCTCTCTCTCTCTCTCTCTCTCTCTCTCTCTCTCTCTCTCTCTCGCTCAGTACAGATTTCTTTCTTTTAATAAATATATGTAACAAAATACACATTTACTCTGTACATAACTGGCATCTATGTAAATTTCCTCAACTATTCGTATCTCAGTACCTCAATACTGAATCACCATTACATGTACTCATAGGTACACGTCTCTGTCTGTCTGTCTGTCTGTCTCTCTCTCTCTCTCTCTCTCTCTCTCTCTCTCTCTCTCCTCTCTCTCTCTCTCTCTCTCTCTCTCTCTCTCAGTTCGGATTTCTTTCCTTTAATAAATACATGTAACAAAGTACACATTCGCTCTATACACAGTTGGCGTCTATATAAAATTTCCTCAACTATTCATAACCCAGTACCTCACAGGTTCATATGTAGTC
>JADBJO010002713.1:151284-156284 GCA_016801955.1 Conus betulinus | reverse complement strand
AAACTAAGGTAAACGACTTTTGCGTCCGTGGCTGACATCTAGACAAATTGCGTCAGGTACCCGCAACCAGGACAGCTTTCGAAACTCACGTCACGTTCCCTGACGTCAGCCATGATGAGAGAAAAGGCCCGTGGATCACCTGGAGCCTGCTGCCCGTGAAGACACTGTCGTCTGGATGCCGCCACGTCTGTCACCTGCTGCCATTCATCACACCTCAGCCTTCGCCGCCTCCAGACCATGCCGGTCAGACAGGCGAACAAAGGTGAGGCGTGGAGGTCGTCTCTCTCATCACTGGTGAACGACTGGAACGTCATGCCATCCGCCCCAAAATGGAGGGGCAGGGGCAGGGGGGAAGGGATGTCTGTTGAAAGGGGATTGACGTCATTCGTTATAACCCGACAGGCACAGGGTGTGAAGGGTCTAATATGACCTCATCGTCATCCCTTCGTCCTAACCTCGGGCGGTACGCGCTTCGTTCCCTGTAGTCTACCTGACCCCAATATCATTACGAACGTGATCAGGGTATGAAACGCTGACTGTTAATCGAAAGGCGTCGTCAGACCGCTTTGATTTGACGGCTTTCGTGATTTGTAGTATGGCTTGGAGAGCGAGAGCCAACATCAACACAGACTCGTTCACTCGATGTATGTTCCAGGATTCTGACTTGAATTTTTTGTCTGCCAACCCACCCACGATGCGGTGGTTAGTGCTGGTGGTCGCAAGATTGGGGTGTGTGGGGAGGGTAGTTGGTTTCGACTCCTATTAGTGGTTTCTCTTTTGGGGATTGGCAAGATCGGGGGGTGGGGGGAGGTTAGTTGGGTTCGAGCTTGTCTTTTGGGAATTGTTAGCATAGTCCCAGCCTGGAACCTAGCAAGTGTTCTTGTTGAGTGTGCCATGAGCAGAGAGGGGAAGACTGGAACCCAGTACTGTTGTCCACGTAATGGATGCTTCTCTCAGCATGTTGCTCCGATTGACTGACAAACACTTAGCTGTTTGTATCTTTCGGGCCTGTTGATGCCAAGATATGTCATGCAAGGAAACGTACAGTACCGGACTGTGATATAGTTTCTGACAAAAATTAGATTCTGTAACAGCTTCTTCCATTTGGTTTCCTTATCATTTCAGTTAATCATCACCACTAAAATAAAATAAAATAAAATGAAAACGAAAGAAGGCCTGAATTTGTGGTCCTGCTCTAACGATGGCACATTCATGCACGAGTTAGTGGTGATTAATGAGCCTTGAGTTCCAGTAAGTTTATTTGGGCTCTCACTGGATAGACGTGTAGCACGCTCAGTGGTGGGTGGGGGGGGGGGGGGGGGGACTTGGGGACCCAGACTGGCTCCGCAAATAAGCAATGACTGTCGTCTGTCGGGGGCTTGATATTTAGAGAGTAGCATAGGTTGGATCAGAACAGGCACCACTAAACTCCTCCAAAGTAATGTTTTTGTTTGTTTTTTTTAAAGAAAGCATCTTTATTCAAGAAGGTCATACAGTACAACGTAATGGAAAAGGAAGAAAGAATAAATAGTGTTCATGTTAAACGTGATGAAAATACCAATTTACATTGTGAAGACAAAGGGTTAGAACATTTGAGAGAGAGAGAGAGAGAGAGAGAGAGAGAGAGAGAGAGAGAGAGAGAGAGAGAGAGAGAGTATGTGCGGCCAACCGAGTGCATTAAGAAAGTTTACATATTCTGGTTTTTGAAGGTCCTGTACAGTTTCCAGTGGGGCTGTTAGGGGTGACGTAAGAATTCGAGGGAGCTGTTGTCATATCGATACTGATATAATGTACAGAGTCAGAATCGTTCATAATTCAGTCTAGGTCTGCTAACATCGGCATACATTGGAGCCACATGGAGAGATAATCGCTACATACAAATTTATTTTTTCGAGCAGTATACTCTTTAGTTTTATATATGTATTTCAGCTCATTGAGAAATACATGCAGTCTGGGTCATTGTTGTTCTGTTCTACACTGATATAGAAAATGTTTAGCAAATTATACAATGAAATGAAATATATGATCCATGTGTATATTTTTTCTCAAATCCCACTATATGCAGTGTAGCATGGGCACCACTGACCTCCTCCAAATAACTCAGCAACGGTGCAGTGTCTCTTCAGATCGATTGGCTTCTGGCGATCTGAATTTGACAGTTTTCTATGAAATGCGGGTGTTCAAACTGATTGAGAAACCTGGTGATGACAGCGCGGGATGAGCCAGAATGAACGGTGAGACAGTAACACCACACACAGAGCAGAGAGTCGAGAGTTAAAGACAGGAAGCAAACGTAAGAACAACAACAACAACAACAAAAAAAACCTTCTGCTAGCTTTCTGTGGAACCTGACTCTCTTTGAGTGTGAAGTTGTCTCGGGCAGCGAGGTGACAGTCGTGGTGGGGGTCAGTGGTCCCACACCTCACGGGTGCTGTCACACACGGCATGTTCCATCGCACGTCTGTCGGCAGACCTTTTAATGGACATGTACCGCGGAAGCCAGGAAAGTGGATGTCATTACTCTCAAGAACCTGTCGTTTGCATCCCTTCAGTCTATGTGCAGAGAGCAGTGTATGACGCTGACAGTCTCGTATTGATGTCTGACTTGCCTTCCTTTACTTTGTCCAGAACTCTTTGTTTCCCCTCGTGCTAGCGCTGATATATACACGCATGCGCGCGCGTGCACACACACACATACACACACACACACACACACACACACACACACACACACTCACACACACACACACACACACACACACACACACACACACACACACACACACACACACACTCACACATACACACACACACACACACACACACACACACACACACACACACACACACACATACACACACACACACACACACACACACACACACACACACACACACACACACACACACACACACACACACTGTAAAAAGGTAAGTTGTATAGGTTTGCGGCAACAATAGAATGACCAAACAAATTTCAGTATGACAGCATCAGTGTTATTTTACAGGGCGAATTTGTTATTAATCATGGTGCTGATGCAATGACTACGATCACAATGGCGACCGCCGACAGATTCACACGAGTAAGACGAGTGCGGTGATGTATGCATGTACCTGTAGGGTAAGGTAGTGTTGATTATAGCCCAGGCGGCCGCAAAGGGACATGTCAGGACTGTCACCACGTTCAAGTCAACAGAGAAGTCATCCAATCAAAAAAAAAAGTCTGATCAACACAACCTTTTGAGATACACGTTAAAACACACCAGAAAGTTTGTTAAAAAAAAAGCTTTCTTCTGTATGATACGTGTAACTCTACTCTTGTGTCCGTCTGAAAACATCACGGACTACAAGGTGCGCGAAGTAACAGGATATGGACAGAGGTTTCCGCAATTCGCAGGCTGCAGCAGAATTTCAAAACGTGTCAGATATTTTGGAACTTGGGTGTGTGTAAGCTTACGTGGGGTTTGCGTCTGATGGTTTACGTATGTATAACCTATAGGATGTTTTCAGGGAAAAGAGAGAGAGAGAGAGAGAGAGAGAGAGAGAGAGAGAGAGAGAGAGAGAGAGAGAGAGAGAGAGATGTACCACTTTGACAGTCAGACTGTATAGAAATACCAACATAACAGGTTATCACCTATTTGGAAACGGACTTTTACGAGTAGTTATTTCAGAAATGAAGAGAGCAACAGTACGTGAAGAGCTGGCGGACATACGAGACAAGTCATTTACATGCACAGACATGCAAGTCTCGAATTCCAAGATGAACCTCAAACACGGCAAGGGAGCTGCTGGCTTTGGTGAGGAGCGCGCAGTGCACGTGCCAGCCGTGCTAACGACCTCACTGAGGGACAGGACCACGCGCGGGCAAACTGGCCCGGAACACTCGTGATGATGAGAATGTCTGATGGAACAGACCGGATTTACCTCAACACCCTGGGCAACCAGAGACAAGCTGAGGGGGGGGAGGAGGAAAGACCGACCACGGAGAAATCCTCCGCTGACAAGATTGTGATGGACCGGGTGAAGACGAAGTTAAAGTGTTGGGGAAGCTGAAGGCGGTGTGCCGAGATGGAGAGGTGTGCTAGATTCTCAGTAATGTCGTCCACGGAAATCACTTCCTCTCCATAAACCGTCGCTTTGAAACGATTTGCAGGAGAAGCCAACGTAGAGGAGCAACGGCATGGAAGAGTTGTAGGTTATTAGACATGTAGACTGATAAATTGGAAAGAGAGGGGGGGGGGGGTGATGAAGGGGGAGAGGGGGAGAGAGACAGAGAGAGAGGAGAGAGAGAGAGAAGAGTGAGGAGAAAGAGAGAGGAGAGAGAGGAGGACAGAGAGACGAGAGAGAGAGAGAGAGAGAGAGAGAGAGAGAGAGAGAGAGAGAGAGAGAGAGGAGTTGGAGCTGCATACACACCACACTGTTTGCTGAATTGATGGTGTGTACATGCAAGTTTGTGAGCCGCTGGCTGGTGTTACCATGACAGACGACAGCGAAGCAGGGGTTCTGTGGAGATATTGCCTGTCAAGGATGAAACCAATTCTTAGTCCTGAATGTGAATCATGACACACAGCCCTGAGATGTTCTCCCCAGGTCACACCAACACCACGTCAGGTCTGACGGGGAGCACTCTGTGGCAGCAGAAGAGGTCAGGGAAGGGAAAAGATGAAACATTCACTTGCAAACAAGTACATAGTGTAGATGAATAATGGCGAGGCGACAGAAGGCACAAGGGCAAAAAAAAAACGTCAGCTTCGAAAAAAAAACAGAGCAAACATCTCTTTTCAGCCTGCTCATCTCCAAGACTGCCCTGTCCACACTGCAGCAGACTCTTCAATGCGATGATCGGCCTGATCAGCCTTCTTCGTACACACAGACACACACCATCACCTAGTGATAGCTGAAGCGGTGGTCATCCTCGCCTACGTAGGACAAACAACAATGGCGGTACAACGTGCTAAAGCACGATGTGACAAACTCACCCGTGCACAACTCACCCGCCC
>JADBJO010002713.1:138784-146284 GCA_016801955.1 Conus betulinus | reverse complement strand
ACACTCTTGCACACAGACACACACACGCGCGCGCGCGCGCGCGCGCGCGAGCACATACACACACATACAAACACACACACACACACATGCATACACACACACACGCGCGCACACACACGTGTGTGTGTGTGTGTGCAGATAGAGGGAGAAATAAGAGAGTACACAGAACTGTACGTTTGAAAATTTGATTTTAAAGAAAGCTTTTTTAGACAAATACCGTCATTCCCCTCTTGAAAGCATTTTGATCAGCATCAGTCGTGAATTCATGTGCCTTTGTTTTCTCTTATATGCTGGGGTGTTATTGGAAGCTTATCACTACACATTCAAATAGATTTTTTTTTAAGACGACAATGCTTCTTTCTGGGAAGAAAAAGATACACACCGAAGGTGCGGATGGGACCCATAAAAGTACTGTCCTCAACTGCCGAACAAACCAGCTGGGAGCAGTCCTGAACCCCCCCTGGAAACCTGTGCTGTGTTCACATAGGGTGCAGGCACACACAGAGCATTCCATAAGAAGTCAATGGACAGAACTGTTCCCTGGCGAATGCCATTGTGTAATGGCCGCTGTCTGTGACACGCAAGGACCTCCACGGGTGTACTGGCTCGTATTTCCTGACTGCAGAGCCCATTGGCGAAAAAAAAACGCCGTCATCAAGCAACTGCCGTGTGCATCCCGCAGCTCACTCGTGCTGTTCCACTGACAGCTGAAGACAGTGCAACTCCAGACACGGCCAACCTTTAGACATGAGATCTTACGTGAAGAGAATGACGCTTTAAGCAATCACTGAACTTTGGATGTTGGATGCAGCACGGAGATGGACCAGTCGATAGAATGCACAGACGTGGAAACCCTGTCAGCCTCAAACCGACTTCACGCGGACCAAGAGACAGCGAGGGCTTTTGTCAGGAAAACGTTTCTGCACCTGCCAGACGTACTAATGATTATGTTCCACGGGACAGGATCACGCGCAGGCAGTGGGCTGTAGCGCTGGTGATGATGGGAATCTGTGATGGAACAGACCACAGTCAACTCAACATCCTCAGCAGCCCAGAGAGAGGTTGAGAGAGAGGAGGGTCCCGACCATTGAGGAATCACCGTCCCAGTCATGGGATTCGATGAACTTCGTGGCAGTGCATGGAAATGAGGTTTCGCGTTTTTAGGGAATTTACTGAGGTGAAGAGGTTAGATGGTGAAAGTAAGTCTTGCCACGAATTGAGGCGTAATGTCAGTGTGCAAAACTGACACGGAATACTATCAGTACGAACCCCTTAAAATGCCCAGGGCATGTGTTGTGTTGTGCATACTTTGGAGCTTCATTCCTAGGCTAGTTCTCTCTCTCTCTCTCTCTCTCTCTCTCTCTCTCTCTCTCTCTCTCTCTCTCTCTCTCTCTCACACACACACACACACACACACACACACACACACACACACACACAGGTGCGCGCGCGCTCACGTACGCAAGCACTTACACACACACTTACACACATACACACACATCACACATGCGCGCGCCCTGAGGTGCACACACACGCATAGCGGGAGAGAGAGGGAGGGTGTTTACATATATGTAAGCATGTGCATGCTTATGCAAAATAGTATGTCTGTGTTAGGCAGGGAGAGAGAGAGAGGGGGCTTGAGAGAAAGATAGACATACAGACAGACTGACTGACAGATAGAGGAAACGGTCAAGTGTTTATCCACAGGAGAATAATCGACGTTATGTCACTCCATCGTGCACCATTTTCACAGTCATTTATTTGAATGTTTCGCTTTCAAGTGCACCATATTCTCTGACAGATCCCCACCACATCTTGTTACATTAATCCATGTCCATATGTCCTCCCCTTCCTCAGTCGGCTGAACAAATATTCATCTGACGATATGACAAACGCGTCTTTCACCACAAGAGTGCTCCAGAGCGCAGACTCTGTCAGTGATGTGAATAAAGTGCGTAAGAAGGGAGAGAAATACTTTGGAAATGACAAAAGAAAATCCAGGTCAATAGAACCTCCGTAGTGTCGGTGCAATCGTTGCTGTTGTGAAGGTCCTCAATCGTGTCCGCCGGAATGTGAAGGCAGCAGGAAGTCCATTTTCAGGGAGATCGGAGCATGAGCACTGTACATAGCAGGGATCCGATCCGTCGACCTCGGTTGTCACAGCGGATGATGGACTCGATGATCTGGAGGACGTGAAAGTCTCTACAAGGATTAGGTCTGCGTCACAGTGAACGTAAACAAGAATGATGAGATTTGAACCTCTTGATCAACACTTCATCCTCTACCTCCCCCCTCTCTGTTCTTCTCCCCCCCCCCCTTCCCTCTCCCCCTGGCTCCCCTCCTGCCAACCCCATGCCTGAAGACGGTCTTATCTGACACGTTGAATTATTCCATCATTGTGTAGTGCTTCTTCACTGACCGGTGTGCAGTTCAAGAGATTCAGACGTCAGTCTGAAGGACAGTGAGTTTAATTCGTGTTCCGCCACCTGAAAGACGAGGTTCTGATTAAAACCTATTGGTATCCAAGCAGTGTCAACTTGGTTTGGCGACAAGAAAGATTGTCTGTGTCAGTAGGGAATACGTTTGGCGTGGATGGTGCGTGTGAAGTGCTACCAAATGGAGAGATCGTTGGGCTGTTCATTAAGCAGCGATTGGCGTTGATTTATCATGGTTCAGGAAGGGCAACGCCATTGTTTACTCTTTTGTCCTCAGCTTCCCAGGGTTTTTTCCATTTTGCCCTCTATTCACGCAATATTTCAGCCATTCTTGATGTGTTCCATTGAATCAAGAGTATTGCAGAGTTCTCTCTGTGCCTCTGTCTTTCTGTCTTAATGTCTCTGTCTTACTGTCTCTGTCTGTCTCTCTGTCTCTGTCTCTCTGTCTCTTATTGCCCCCTCTCTCTCTGTTTGTGTGTGTGTCTGTGTGTGTGTGTCCCCTCCTCCTCCACTCTGTGCCTGTGTGTGTGTGTGTGTGTGTGTGTGTGTGTGTGTGTGTGTGTGTGTGTGTGTGTGTGTATTTGTAGTACATGTTAATCTGTGTATGCGCATAATTAGGTATTTAGTCAGAGAGAGAGAGAGAGAGAGAGAGAGAGAGAGAGAAGGAAAGATAGACAGACTTACTGACTCACTGACTGACAGATAGTGAAAACCAACGAATCTTTATCCACAGCAGAATTATTGGTTTTATCTTACTTCATCGAGCACCATTTTCACAGTTGTTTATTGAAATGTTTTGCTTTCAAGTGCAGAATACTCTCTGACTGATTCCCACCACAACTTGATTTTAATCCATGTCCTCTTATCCTCCTGTCCCCAGTCGCGCTGAATAGATATTTTCTTATACATTAAAAACGCTTCTTTCAACGCCAGAGTGCTCCAGAGGGCAGACTGTGTCAATGCTGTGAAGAAAGCGCGTAAGCAGGAAAAGAAATTCTTTGGAGAAAAAAAAAAAAGATTCCAGATGGATAAACCTCTCTGTGGTGTCAATCCAATCATTGCTGTTGTGAAGGTCATCAGTATTGTACGCTGGGATGTGAATGCAGCAGGAATTCCATTTGGGAGACAGAGAATTTAGCATGAACCCTGTGAGCGTGGATCTGATCCACCGACCTCATTTGTCACAGGGAGCGGTGGACTGGATGATCTTAAGGACGTGAAGGTCTCTGCAAGGACTGGGCCTGCGTCACCGTGAACTGTAAACAAGATTGATGAGATTTGAGCCTCCTGACCAACACTTGATCATCTTCTTATCCCCACCCCCAGCCCCACCTACCGCCCACCACCCAACCTTTCACCCAGGTGCTTGGTTGCTGGGAAGGGAATAAGCTGATGTTTATGGGGTTTGATAACTGATTTAAAACACGGAGCAAAACTTCCGTGACCATCACAGATCTTATCTGAGTGTGAAGATAATTAATGCAGTCAGCCAAATTCAGCGTATGAAATAAGGCGGTTGCCTACACGCAAATGTGCTCATGGGCAAAGAACTAGTGAATGCATCATACACTTAACATACAACAACACTTTGTGTTTGTAGAAATGGGCTGTATTGAAGAGAAGCAATACGCTTTGTCTTCTCTCAAACACTGCCAGGCTAAAGCCGTTAAAAGAGACATGGACACGGGAAACCACACTAAACGCAAAGCTGCCTCACCACACAAGGCAAGAGACGGGGCGGAATTGTAACTTGCTGCACGTGCCAGACATGCTAACGACCTCGTTTTGTGTGACAGGGTCACGCGCAGGCAAACTGGTCCGGAACGCTGGTGATAATGGGAATGTCTGGGGGGAAAGTCCACCTTTAAACACAACACTCTGTACAGCCAAATAAAAGCCCGCGGGGAGAGAGGAAACGTAGATCGTTGAGAAATCACCGCCCAGTGATGGGATTCCGATGGAGTCGCTGACGGAGAATGTCAATGCGGTATCGGGGTTCAGCGCATTTTGCTGGGATGAATGTGTGTGTCAGGGCCTTGTTGATCATGAACATGAAATGTGCTCACACTTGGATGCTTTAAGTCGTTACAGAAAAGATGTAAGCAGGTATTTTTTCGTGTGCGCTCGTTTGATTGTCACAGGTTGACTTGCGCATGCTTTGGAGTTTAATCATCTGGTTGACTCTCTCTCTCTCTCTCTTCTCTCTCTCTCTCTCTCTCTCTCTCTCTCTCTCTCTCTCTCTCTCTCTCTCTCTCTTAATCCATCTATGCGTCTATCTTTCAGTCTCATATCTTTTCTACTGTCTATCCTTCTTAGCGTATCGTTTATACCGTGTAAAAATAATTCTTGACGTCTTGTATTCATGTGCTTTTCCCCCCCCCCCACCCCCCCCCCCCCATTTTTTTTTTTTTTTTCTTTGTTTTCTAATTTACCTTTGTCCGTCAATTTTTTTGTCAAGCTGTCTACATCATAGTGTGTTTGCCACTATTTTCAAATAATATTTTTTGATGAAATGGGTAAAATGAAAGAGAATGTACATCTTGACATGTGAAGCTTTTGGACCTAGTTCCTGGTGACGTAATAATTTACGTATGACCTCGGGTTTCAGTAGCTAGAGGGGCTTGTGTCCAGTATTGTGTCGTTTCTTGTAGTGTGCAAAATAGAGATGCACGTGATTCATGACTACACCAGATGTCTTCAAGCCGACATGATGTCCTTAGCTTAAATCATCCGTACGAATGATGTACGTGGTCATTGTGATGTTTAGATGACTTGCAGAGTACTGATGTCAACTTTCCTCGGAGTAGTTGTCTTGGGTATCTCCATCTCTGCTGCCATCAGAGAGCGTCATAGTGACCAGAAGACAAGATGGCTCTACTTCCTGAGAACTCACTGCTGTGACTACACGCCAGTTAGCATTTTGCTCTAAATCACTATATAATCCATGGAAGCATTTGGAGGTCTTGCATAGTTTGGGTTAGAATTTTGTTATTTAACTGATGGTTAATCAAAAGGACAACCCCCCACCAATCATTTCACTTGTTAGGAGGAGGGGGGCGGATTTCCACCGATGGCATCATTCACAATCTTTAAATACATGACCTTCCCCTTGGCTGACGCCACATTTTAGGCCCTGTCATTACTCGTGACCCAACCTTTGCGCCAGCTGGTTCCTCCCAAACAGTCCCATTCCATTCATTCTAATCTGTCTGCTTGGAACCACATGGCATGTACCTTGATGGGCATGTGAAAGAAAGAAGGTAAATTCAACTTTCAGACACTATAAAAAAAAAAAGAATCTGAAAACAATCAAATTGTGCCTGTCTACATATACTCGATTCTTTACGCTAAGCCTTGGCGCATTCATTTTTGGTGTGCAGCCTGTCTAGACGGTGCGTTCGTCATCTGATATGTCATGAATACTCTCCCTTTACTCCATAGCATCCGAACGAGACCATGGAGACAGGGCCCTACAGATGTTCATTGTCGTCAGTGGGATAAGTAGACGTACGGCTCACGTCTAAAACGGAGAGACTGGTTGACAGGTGATTCAGATTGATCTAGGATTTATTCGTCGAAGTAGACTTGTCTGCCCCTGTCTGGCTTGGCTGTGTCTCTGACTAGGGCAGCACGCTAGCATGCTCCATTCCCGTATCTTGACCCAATATTCCCGGTATCTTACCCCAGTATTCCCAGTATCTTACCCCAGTGCTGCGGTATCTTACCCCAGTATTCCCGGTATCTTACCCCAATATATGCCGGTATCTTACCCCGGTATTCTCGGTATCTTACCCCAGTGCTGCCGGTATCTTACCCCAGTATTCCCGGTATCTTACCCCAATACCCCGGTATCTTACCCCGGTATTTTCGGTATCTTACCCTAGTGCACCGGATATCTTACCCCGGTATTCCCAGTATCTTACCCCAGTGCACCCGGTATCTTACCCTAGCATGGTGAGATCAGGAGATGCCAGCTCTGCTAGATGCAGTTTCGCGACCCACTAATTCAAGACGTAGCCGGTTGTCTAGAGTTCATGATACTACGCAGACAGCCAGTTTGTGTCCGTATACATGGGCTGACTTTGTATTGCTGTTATCAGTCTAATGGTGAAAACAGAATTGCCATTGGAAAGTTGAGTTGGTTTTGTCTTTAAACAGAATCATCACTGGAAAATTAATTTGAGCCTTTGTGTCTTTAAACAGAATTATCACTGGAAAGTTAATTTTGGGCTTTGTGTCTTTTTAAAACAGAATTATCACCGGAAAGTTAATTTGGGTCATTATATTTTCGTTTTTCCAGTGGTGTTTATGAACATACACAGTTCTTGTCATGCTTCTGACACTGCGGTATTTGGACCAATATTTATAGGATGTTTACAGCTCGTCATGAAGACTCATTTTCTTTTCGAATTCGTGGACGTTTTTCCTTTTTTTTTTTTTTTTTTTTTTTTTTAAGTTACTATCAGAATCCTATAAAACTGGCGGCATATACATATCTAACCAGAAAACCTGTTTAGTACTCAGAATATGAACCTTCAAACGCCCGTACCTATGAAACATGAAAAAATTCTTAGCAAATGAAAATAAACCATTAAGAACCTGTATCCATAAAAATGGAAAGAAAAAAAAACCTGCGTTCCGAACATAAACCTTCGAGATCTGCAACTGGCCATATTTAAACGTCTGTAACATCTCGTAACATGTTTGTGTGTGACCTCACAGACTACTTAAGTGAGTGGAGACTAGAACATGTGTTAAACAAATGTGCAAGATTCATTCAAGGCCCATCCTGCGCCGAATGTGAGAAGATAAGTGATTGCTCGTTCTTCGTTTTCATTGTCCTAAGTGTTGTTTCTCTTGCGTGAGGAAGGCCTAAGAGGTCGAAAGGCGTGGCGTTTTGCCTTGCAGTTTGTTTGTTCCCTGTTAACTGGCGGGTTTACTGTAAATTCCCTTTAAAATAAAGAGTCGTCAGTAAAAATATCAGATTTGCTCGCTGGCGTTTTGTACACACCGGATGGAAAACCTAGAGGGTCCAATAATTTTAGGAAAAGAACATTGAAAGAAA
>JADBJO010002713.1:118784-121284 GCA_016801955.1 Conus betulinus | reverse complement strand
GTAACAGACAACACAACCTCTAGGGCAGCAAAAAAAAAAAAAAAGGGCCGGGGGGGGGGGGGGGGGGGGGCAAGGGGATGGCGTGAGCGGGGAGGGGGGGGGAGAGGAAATGCTGCCCCACAGAAGAAATGGCCGCATGGTAATGGGATCCTGATGGACTTGAAGAAGATGAAATTGAATAGGGTGAGAAGATAGGGGATGTCAGGGAGTGGAAGACGTTTTGTTAGAGAGAGAGAGAGAGAGAGAGAGAGAGAGAGAGAGGTGAGCACTGGAAATCCATTTTTGTCATAAACCTGATTCCTAGAAACTGTTTGCCAGAGAAACCAAGGAAAGAGGGGAGAGAGATGGAGGGGAGGGGGGTGAAGGAAAAAAGGTGTAGCTGCCAGGTACTGTATACTTGATGGAAGAGGGATGGGAAGGGAGAAGAATGACGAACAGAGACAGACAGACAGACAGGCAGACCGTGAGACAGTCAGCGAATGTAACATGGAAATTGTTTTTTCAGTTCCTTGTTATGAAGGCAAAACAGAAAAACATGAGCACACATTTCTGATTTCAGTGAACGTTTCCAGTAAGTTGTTTCTTTGTTAAAGAGAATGGTCCATCTGAACATGGGGATGAAGAGGGTCAGAGGAATGAGAAAGAACAAGACAACCCCAGTCGTTAGCATGCACGGACATGCAAGCCACAACATAGCCAAGTGTCTCTACCAGGGGGCAAAGAGAAGTGGAGAATTCCGTAAAGAAATCACTCCACACGTGCCCCACGTGCCAACGACCATGTTTTGTGTGTGAAGGGAACGACCACGCGCAGGCAGTGATGGCCTGGATGGAACACTGGTGATAATGGTGGGAACGTAACAGACAACACAACCTATAAGGCAGCCAAAAAAATGACAGGGGCAAGGAGATGGTGGAGGGACGAAGGGGTTTGAAAGAGGAAACACTGTCCCACAGAAGAAATGGCCGCCTGGTAAATGGGATTCGGATGGGCGCAAAGAAGATGAAATTGAATACGGCATTAGTGAGTGGAAGACGTTATGCTACACAAGACAGAAAGAGGTGAGTGCTGAAAATCAGTTTTGTTCATAAAACTGATCCCAAGCAACTGTTTGCCAGAGAAACTGAGGAAAGAGGGGAGAGAAATGGAAGGGACTGAAGGGGGAGGGGGTTGAAGGAAAAACTGTAGCTGCCAGGTACTGTATACTTGATGGAAGAGGGATGAGAAGGGAGAAGAATGATGAATGGAGACAGACAGACAGACAGACTGACTGACTGACAGATAGAGAATGTAACATGGATATTATTTTGAATTCCCTGTTATGGAGGTGAAGAACAAATCAGCACACGTTTCTGATTTCAGTGAACGTTTCTGGAAGGTTCTTTTTGTAATAGATTGGCCCATCTGACCATGGGGTGAAACGGGTCAGTGGAATGAGAAAGGACAAGACAACCCCAGTCGTTAGCATGCAGGGACATGCAAGCCACACAGAGTGCCAAGTGTCACTACCAGGGGCAAAGAAAAGTGGAGAATTCCATGAAGAAATCACTCCACACGTGCCCCACGTGCCAACGACCTTGTTTTCTGTGGGAAGGGGAAACCACGCACAGGCAGCATTGGCCTGGATGGAACATTAGTGATAATGGTGGGAACGTAACAGACAACACAACCTCTAGAGCAGCCGTGAAAAAGCCAGGGGCAAGGAGATGGCAGAGGGAGGCAGGGGATGAAAGAGGAAAACGCTGCCCCACTGAAGAAATGGCCACCTTGTAATGGGATTCCGATGGGCGCAAAGAAGATGAAATTGAATAGGGGAATAGTGAGTGGAAGACGTTTTGCTACGAGAGAGAGGGGTGTGAGAGCTCTGGAAGACTGTTTGCCAGAGAAACTGAGTGAGGAAAGAGGGGAGACAGATGGAAGGGACTGGGGGGGGGGGGGTGAAGGAAAAAGTGTAGCTGACAGGTACTGTATACTTGATGGAAGAGGGTGGGAAGGGAGAGGAATGAGGAGCAGTGACAGACAGGCAGACCGTGAGACAGACAGCGAAGATATTATGGAAAATTGTTTTTGAATTCCCTCCTTTGGAGGTTAAAAAAAAAAATCAGCACACATTTCAGTGAACGTTTCCGGAAAGTGTACTTGTTTATTTGTCAAAGAGAATGCCCATCTGACCATGGGTTGAAGCGGGTCAGTGGAATGAGAAAGGACAAGACAACCCCAGTCGTTAGCATGCAGGGACATGCAAGCCACACAGAGTGCCAAGTGTCACTACCAGGGGGCAGAGAGAGAGATGGAGAATTCCATGAAGAAATCACTCCACACGTGCCACACATGCCAACGACCTTGTTTTGTGGGGAAGGAGAGGACCACGCGCAGGCAAAACTGTCTTGGAACATTGGTGATGGTGGGAACGTAACAGATAACACAACCTCTAGGGCAGCGGGGAAAAAAAAAAGAAAAAAAAAAAAAAGCCGGGGGCAAGGGGGTGGCTGGGGGGGGG
>JADBJO010002713.1:108784-113784 GCA_016801955.1 Conus betulinus | reverse complement strand
CCCCCCCCCCCCCCTACTCTGTCTCTGTCTCTCTCTCTCTCTCTCTCTGTCTCTCTCTCTCTCTCTCTCTCTCTCTCTCTCTGTCTCTCTCTTTCTTTCTTTGTCTCTGTCTGCTGTCCCCGCCCCCCTGTCTCTCCCTCTCTCTTACTGTGTCTCTCTCTTTCTGTAATTGTGTGTGTAAGTAGTGAGTATGTGGGCGAGCGCGAGTGCGTGTCTGCTATCCTTTATGTTTTATTTTGTGTGTGTGTGTGTGTGTGTGTGTGTGTGTGTGTGTGTGTGTGTGTGTGTGTGTGTGTGTTCATTTCCCCTGCAATGTAAGACAAACAAAAAGGATGGTCCACCCACACAGAGATGGACATTTTGCCTTTGAGGCAGGTGGCTGTTCTGTTAGAATCAGAAGAAAATGAGCCGGGACATTAGTCGCTGGCTTCCGTTTTCTCCGGTATGTCTACACATGCCCTACAGTTCCTGGGGTCCTTTAAACATGCCCTTCAGTTCCTTGGGTTTCTGTAAACATGCTCTCTCTGTCTGTCTGTCTGCCTGTCTGTCTGTCTGTCTGTCTGTCTGTCTGTCTGTCTCTGTCTCTCTCTCTCTCTCTCTGCCAGCCTGTCTGCCTCTCTCTCTCTCTCTCTCTCTCTCTCTCTCTCTCTCTCTCTCTCACAAACATACGCAAACATACACACACACACACACACACACACACACACACACACACACACACACACACACACACACACACACACACACACACACATACAGATAGAGAGAAAGAGAGAAAGAATGAGAGAGAGAGAGAGAGAAACCTATACATCCATGCATAAACGCATAGGAAAGAAAGCATTCATCATAATATGCACTTTCATGACACAACTTGTGCATAGGAACAGGCGTAGTAAAGATGACACGGAAGAAAAACTTCAAAGATACATACAAATCGACCGCACAGAGCAAATGTCCCCACCTTTCCCTTCTCTCCCCCCCTCCCACCACCCCACTTCCTTCTCCACCACCCGCCTCACTCTGACAATTCTCAGCACTGGTAAAAAAAAAATTGAAGAAATGGGATTAGATTAGATATAGATTTTTTGTAATCTCCCTCATACCTATTTACATATATCTTTGAATTTTGTGTGTGTTTTTTTCTTCTTCCTCAAACTCCATGTTCACCCACTCGCCTCCCGCTTCATCCCCCCCCCCCCCCCCAACTCACCCTTTTTACCAAAGGGTGATCGTGGCACTGAGCCTTGAGGGAAGGGATCAATATCATGCGCGAAATAAGCCTCCATGGAAACTCTGGAATTGTGCTTTCATTCGGTAGAAAAGGACTCCCCCGGTTTCTTGTAAGGGGGGGGGGGGGGGGGGGGGGGGCGGTCTTTTCAATCCATCACACATCGAGACGGTGTGATGAGAAAGACAGCGGTCGGGTTGAAAAGGGAAAGGATGGGGAAAGAGGGGGGGGGAAGGTGAGGGAGGAGAGGAGGGTAGGGGTAGGGGTAGGGGTAGGCAAAGCACGCGCTGAAATGCGGGGAGGGAAGCTGGTTTGTAATGTATGCTCGTATAAATGAAAGACAACGAAATGTAACGGCAGCACGTTCACTGCGCGTGGTAGGTCTCTGGAGTACGGTGTGGTTGAAATACCCCTCTTTTGCCCTGAAAAGTTCCGTCACCTAATGGAACAGTAATCCGGTGTCGTTAAAAAATGCCCCTTTGCTATGAAAAGCCCAGTAACCTAATGGAACAGTAATCCGCTATATTGAAATTACACCTTTGCTCTGAAAAGTTCCGTCACCTGATGGAACAGTAATCCGGTGTATGAAAAAAACACACTTTTGCTGTAAAAAGGCCAGGTGTATTAAAAATACATTTCTGCTGTTGGAAGTCCAGTAACCAAATGAAACAGTAATCCGGTGTATTGAAAACACACCTTTTGCTGTGATAAGTCCAGTAGTAACCAAAAGGAACAGTAGGTAATCCAGTGTATTGAAAATACACCTTCGCTGTTAAAAGCCCAGTAACCTGATGAAACAGTGATCCGGTGTATTAGAAATACAGCTTTTGCCGTGAAAAGTCTATTAACCTAATGGAACAGTAATCCGATGTATTAAAAATACAGCTTTTGCCGTGAAAAGTCCAGTAGATACATCTTTGCTGTGAAAAATCCACTAACCTATTTGAACAGTAGCCCGGTGTATTAAAAATACATCTTTGCAATGAAAAGTCCAGAACCTTTTAGAACAGCTGCTTGGCATATTAAAAACACACCTTTCCTAGGAAAAGTCCAGTAACAAAGTAATAAGGTGTATGAAAAATACACCTTTGCTGTCAAAAGTCCAGTAACCTAAGTATATAGGTGTATTAAAATACACCTTTCGTCAAAAGTCCAACAACCTAAGTAATAAAGTGTATGAAAATATACCCTTTGCTGTCAAAAGTCCAGTAACCTAAGTAATAAGGTGTATGAAAAATACACCTTTCTGTCAAAAGTCCAACAACCTAAGTAATAAAGTGTATGAAAATACACCTTTGCTGTCAAAAGTCCAGTAACCTAAGTAATAAGGTGTATGAAAATACACCTTTGCTGTCAAAAGTCCAGTAACCTAATGGAACAGTAAAACTGTTTAGAAGTCTGCCACGTATGGGGCACAGCTGCGTGGTAAGCGGAACCCATTCATATGATTTTACCTTTACCTTCTGTGAATGTCATCAAGTACCCGTTTAATAACGGATGGACAGAGAGGGTGCCCAAGCCTGAAACACCGACTTCACGAGTGGGTTTGAACTCGCGGACTGTTAGCTTCGCATCTGAACGCACTGACCGCTGGAGTGCGAGGCTCCCTTGTCTTCTTGTATCCACATTGAAAACCTACCTTTGAAGGAGGTTCTTATAGGTGTATTCTCTCGAGATTGGCAATAATTCGTCATTTTGACAGAATATACTCTCGACATTGGCGATAATTCTTTAACTTGACGGGATACACTCTCGAGATTAGCAATAAGTCGTCAGCTTTGACGGGCATATATATCAAGGTTGAACAAGCAGTTAAAAAGATTAAAGCTCTAATCGTTTCTGATGAACTCGTAACAATCCATCACTGTAGGCATTTTCACCTGTGATTAAGGATAAAGGAAGCAGTAATCAGCCAAATTCTGGCATTGCTTAACTTCTCTTGAATGTGATGTCATTGGTAAAAAATCGAAGGAGTCGTCTGCTCGATCCGAGTCAGGTCAATCTAGCCGACGGAGCTCTCTCCACTCAGTTTTGCAGTGAATGTCAAGTAAACATATCGACACCAGAAAACTTTGGGATTGAGTCGACCAAGATTTCAGCGAAAACAAAGACAAATGTAAAAGAAAAATGATGATCATTATCATTTCGCCAGACAAAAGGGACAAACAAATTAAAGGACAAAAACACTCTGAAACTGAAAACGAGACATTTTTCTGTTGTGATCGTCTATGTGTGGAACTGTGAAGACTATCCTACGTAATGCACACATCATGATGTCTTTGTGTCTTTGTGTCTTTTTCTTTTTTTTTTTTTTTTTTTTTTTCTTTCAAGCACATGCATCTCTCGACACTGACTGACAAACGGCAGGTCTAACTTTGGTCTCTAGCTAAACTTTCTGTGACTGAAAGACCTGTTGATGACGCGCACTGAGCAGAGATCATGTGCCAGTTGTTTCTTTTGTTGTTTACAGGTGTGTGAGCGACAGAGGAATGCGGACAGCTTTTACAAGTGACGTCATAGTTTTCTGACCACGGCGCTGGGTTTGAACAGGTAGGAGAGTGTGTGTGTGTATATGTGTGTGTGTGTGTGTGTGTGTGTGTGTGTGTGTGTGTGTGTGTGTGTGTGTGTGTGTGTGTGTGTGCGTGCGTGTGTGTGTGTGTGTGTGTGTGTGTGTGTGTGTGTGTGTGTGTGTGTGTGTTTGTGTGTGTGTGTGTGTGCAACGTGCAGATCTGTTTTTTAACAAGTTATCGCAGATCACGAGCCCAGACCTTTATCTATCCACTTTTGACTCAAAACGGTGTGGCCCTTTGCAGTGGGCTGCGCTGTATGCAATATGAACTGAAGGATTCAATGCGGAAGTCACGTGAGAAACAAGCGCGAACCGACAATTGGAGGGTCCTACTTAGGTTACATCAACTCTGGAAGAAATGTGATCTCAGAATCGACTCATGGTATTTGTGGGCAAGTCTGTTGTGCATGAGTGTGTGTGATTTTTTCAACCCTGATGGCTTTTGGTTTCGGAATAATCAACTTTAAAATGTGTCATCACATTTCGTTTACTCTAGAATTTCTATCATCCACTGTCATATATTAGCAGCAAAGTTCCTTCACTACTCCATCGACTTTGGTAACGTTCGTTGCACTTGAATGTTAACTTCCACAAAAAGAAGTCAGTAATATTGGGAAAAAAAAATCAAAGATACGACATGTTGGCCCTGTCATCTTAAAGCAAAATGAAGATCAAAAGAAGCGATTGTTTACATGGATATTGACAGAGTGTGTCACTAAATCACACCTGAAATGGCCCAGACTGTGCTATCCACGACTGTATATGCCACACTGACTGCTTATGGTCACTTTAGATACAGAAATTCTGACAACTCTGTCGTTTGACCTCTCAGCGTGCCAAATGTATTCAACATCTGTTAAACTAGATATGAAAAAACGGCGCAAACGTTTAGGGTCTGATTTGTAGATCATAATTGTAATCACAAAGCAAGCTGTTCTTGGAAATGAACAGCTTTGTGTGAATAAGTTTGAAATGGTGAACGCAGGCGAAAATCAAAACAAATTTTGAGAGAAATTTTAAAGGAAATTCCACAATTAACAGGTACAAACAAATTACAAGACAACAAACGGCCTAGATCTCTGTTTCGATTTTTTTTTCAGGCAAGATGAACTGGCAAGATTTAACGCCCCATCTTGCGCCGAATGTAAGATGATAAGGTGATTGTTCGTTCTTAGTTTTCATTGTCTGAATGTTGTTTATCTT
>JADBJO010002713.1:93784-106284 GCA_016801955.1 Conus betulinus | reverse complement strand
CGACAATAATTGCTTAGTCGCGGAGCGGGCGTGAGTGAGCTCTCCCTCCGGAGGGCGCCACCACGTCCGTCCGACGACAGCCCCATGGACTCGCCGATACAGGTGACCCCGACGGAACCAAACCAAGGCCACAGACGTGGAGAGGACATCGAAATTGAGATTACCATGAGAGCAGGGCATAAAGGGCCACAGAATTGAGACATTTTTTATGCTGATCGATGAGAATGAGGATAATTAAGATGATGCTACGGATTTCCATTTCGGTCTGAGACTACATGACAGGGCTGTACTCTACGCTTCCTTTCATAATATATCCCGGCGTCAACCAGGCCCGAGAAATACAGTCAGGAAATTTGAGCAACACACTCTCAGAAACGCATCCATTAAGTGGACGAAACTCGACTGTGTGGTCCCAGTCTTCCCAACTGAGTCCGCAGCAAACTCAACTCTGGGTAGGAGCCTGTCGGGGCCGAAAAATCCATATGATTCTGATGGGATTCGAACCCACGATCTCCCAGCCGGGAGTCCGTGACGCTAACATTTCGCCACGGCGGCTGGTCGCAGGCAGAAATTGAAACCTTTTTTTTTTAAAAAAGAATATATAGTAAATCCGCCAGACAGAAGGGACAAACCAAATACTAGAGAAAATACGACGCGTTTCGACTACTTAGGTCTTCTTCAAGCAAGTCAGTAGAGGGTTCAGCAGATGGTGCCCTGAGTATGTTAGATCGAAACGAGCACCACTGAACTCCACCGAAATGACTCGACAGCAGTGCAGTGTCTCCTCCGGTGGGTTACCTCTTGACGACTTGACATTGACTGCTCACTGTGGATTGCCGGTGCCGGGGGTGCGGGGCGGGGCGGGCTGTGGCTGTGGCTGTGGACGGGGGGGGGGGGGGGGGGGGTGTGGAATGAGTGGCATGAGTGCAGTGCCACTGAGGTGGCGCAGAAGACAGGAAAGCAAAACAAACAACAACAAAAAAAAAAAATATGTCTTCTCGGCGCTCATTACCAAGCCGTCTTGTGTTGATGTTTCATCCAATCGTTCAACATGCCTTGCGACCTCTTGTTGCAGCCAGCCAGGTCTCGATGTCGTCTGCAAGCCAAGGCGATGGTTCTTCCTCCAGTCGACTATCGCTGACATGATTTCAAAGCAAATCATGAAGCGTTCCAGGAATGTGTTTGGGGGGAAATCCTAAATCCTTATTCATAGTGTTTCATTAGTAGATGATTCACGCATTTCCTTGACAGTAAAATTCAGCATTAAAAGAACGTTTACAACCCACCCCCACCCCACCCACTTCCTTATCTCTCACCCCCCTGTTTTAGGATGCTTGAGATGTTCATAGGAGGGAGAAAAATAGAAAGAAGGGAGAGGAGGGAGGTGGAGGACCACAAACACAGCATGCGCCTCTCCTATAACTTGGAAACATTGAAATATTGCCGTCCATGGTAAAAGGGAGGTGGATTTCCCATGGGGCAGAAAGAGGAATAGAACACACGGGTGTTAGCCACCTACCCAATGGCCCTCTGTTCCACATCTCTGACAAAGGAAAAGGGGAGGGAAGAGGTGTGTAGAAGTATCCTGATCGGGAAGCAAGCAGGGCAGAGACTGCCAGCTGGTAACTTGAACAGTGCTGTGAAGTTTCGTTTCTGTGCTGGTTCTGTGGTCATTGCATGCACGACGATGAGGGATGTAGCTTTCTTTTTGAGAGGAACACAGGAACGCGTGAGAAGAGAGAGAGAGAAAGAGTTTTTTCTGTTCTTGTAGATCTCATAAAGCAAAGGGTATTATTCCTCTTTCCCCTCTAGTGGTGGTGATGGTGTGTGCGCGCGTGCGCGTGTGTGCGTGTGTGTGTGTGTGTGTGTGTGTGTGTGTGTGTGTGTGTGTGTGTGTGTGTGTGTGTGTTTGTGTGTGTGTGTGTGTGTGTGCGTGTGTGTTGTGTGTGTGTGTGTCTATGTGTGTGTGTGTGTGTGTGTGTGTGTGTGTGTGTGTGTGTGTGTATGTATGTTTGGTGTGCGTGTGTGTGTGTGTGTGTGTGCGCGTGTGCGCGTGCGTGTGTGTGTGTGTGTGTGTGTGTGTGCGTGCGTGTGTGTGTGCGTGCGTGCGTACGTGTGTGCGCGCGCGCGTGTGTGTGTGTGTGTGTGTGTGTGTGTGTGTGTGTAAAACAGCAGTTGCAGGGTAACAAAAGAAAAATATGGTTAAAAACAAAGTAGACAGAAAGAACACTCTTTGCTTGACGTGATCTACAAGAACAAAATCCTTCCTTCTTGCACTGATAATGAATCGATGTTTTCTTTCTTTTTTAAGCTAATGAAGTGTCACGCAACACAAAAAATCAAACATTGTGGCATCGTAAATATTGGACGCAGCAGGAACAGCTAGCCAAGCAAACACGATAAATGAAATCAGAAACAAACCGAACAGGAAAGTCAAGCCTGTGCCTGTTTCTTCATTTTCTGACCTAATGACTTGATAAACGAACACGAAAGCAAATGACTGCAGCGTGTTATTGCATTGAATAAGGCATGAGTGAGTCTGAAACACAATGGCTGTTTCTTTTCGTGGATCGGACTGCTCAGCACAGGGTAGTAGTTTCAAAGTGAGATGACTACAGGCGGAAACTGAAACAAATATCATATATAAATATATATATATATATATATATATATATATATCGTTCGTTCAGAATTACCTGTTTTGTCTTGTAATTTGCTCGTCCCTATCGTCTAGTGGAATTATGAATAATTTTTCTTTTAGATTTGCTCCGAACAGAAGAACAGAGTGAATTGAATCAGTCCTAACTACTAGATACAGTTCTATGATCATAGTTCAGACGACCACGCAGGGCTTCTTCAGGGCTGTCTTCCAGATGGAGGAAAGAAAGTCTCCATCCTGACAAAGGGGAAAAAGACAAACCTCAGCAAAGACTTTCTTCACAACTTTTACAGCCATTAAATAACGTGGGAGAGAAAAAAGAAAGTCCCCATCCTGACAGAGGAAGAAAAACATCAAGCAAGACACTGTCCACACGTTTACAACCAACAAATAACAAGGGAGCTAAACAAGTGACACCCTGAAGGCTGATTAAAACAAACAAACAAACAAACAGAACCTGGACTTGGGCCGTCAGCCGTTCCATTTCATTTGTTGCTCCTAAATTTCAAATAAAAAACTGAAGCATAAAAGTTCCAGACTGAAAAACATGTAAATGAGATTTTTTTTTAAAGCCATGTGTGAAAATAGCCACCGCAGAATAGACCGCCAGTGCCGCGTGTGAGGACAGTGTTTACTGTCGCAAGGCCTGCACGCCAAATTACAACAACAAAAAAAATGTGCCATGTTTTAAATTGTGACCAGAAGGAGGGGAAAAAAAAGTGTGAAAGGCTCTTTACAACGAAAGCAGGAGAAAAGGCCACGTTGGCCGAAAGAACAACAGACAACCAGAAAGAAAAGCGAGAATTTAAAAAAAGAAAAAAAAAAAGGGGGGGGGGGGGGGGGGGGGGGGGGGGGGAGACGGTAGTCGAAAAGAGGAAATTGCTGGCACAAAATGACTGAAGCATGAGAGAAGCTTTTTCTTTCATTTACGCATGTTTTCTTTTTAATTTTGTATACACATACTTACAACATTTCATAACTGAAAAAGTAAGAAAAAAAATAAGTAAACTCGGGAAAAAAGAAAGGAAAATTCAGGGGGGGAAAAAAAAAAAAAACATAAACAGATCGAAAACACGTACACACACACACACACACACACACACACACACACACACACACACACACACACACACACACACTCGGAATATGCATAGCTGCCAGGCATTACTGTAAAACAAAATTACCTATCATCACATATTGCTGGCGTCTTAGCGTATTAAGAAGTAATTTTTCATGAATACTCAAGACGTTATGATTACTACTCTTAACTGGTAGGAGAGAGAAAAGCTGTTTGTGCTGAAGAGCGCGACCGGCCTCCCTACAGAATGTTTATAGAAATTCTTAGTGAGTCCGCCAAAAAGAAGGACGAACAAGTTAAAGACAAAACACAACGCGTTTCGACCTCTTAGGCCTTCTTCAGGCAAGGCAAACAACGTTCAGGACAATGAAAACGAGGAACGAACATTGAGACCAAAGAGGTCGAAACGCATTGTGTTTTGTCTTGTAACTTGTTCGTCCTTGATTTGGGCGGACTAACTAAGAAGAATTTTTTCTGATAGTTTATTGCGGTTTCCGCCTGCAATCGCCTCACTTTGGAATTAACCTCCTCACAGAAACAGCTGAATATCTAAAGCAGGACACGGGGCGGAGGCTGATAAAAAGTCACCCTGAAAATGGGGATATTAGATGTACGACTAAACACACACGTCACGTCTTCTACGAAGGTAGGTATGCATACAATGTTTGTTGCTTTTTTTTTTTTGTAACCTGGTTAATGATTTAGCTGTCGTGTAGTCTTTGTCATTGAAAGGAAGTTCTGCGCCCGAAACGTTGCCGTACCCTGTCATTCTTTTGAAATATCGTTGATCAAAGACGCGAACACAGTTCACACGAAACAAAGCACCATTGCGACAGTCGAACGCATAGATCACGCAGAGAAACGAATTCGTGGTTCAAACTCGCACGAACACACAGGCGAACTCACTCTCTCTCTCTCTCTCTCTCTCTCTCTCTCTCTCTCTCTCTCTCTCTCTCTCTCTCTCTCTCTCTCTCTCTCTTACACACACACACACACACACACGCACGCACACACACACGCACGCACTCACACACGCACGCACACACACACACGCACGCACACACACACACACACACACACACACACACACACACACACGCATGCACGCACGCACGCACGCACACACATTCTCTCTCTCTCTCTCTCTCTCTCTCTCTCTCTCTCTCTCTCTCTCTCTCTCTAGATAGGCAGTAAAGTGTAATGTACAAATATAGCAACATCTCTCATTATGACAGCATTTTCGTTTTGCAACAGTGCTTTCAACAGGACAGGAAAGCTATCTCTATAGTGTTTATGAATACATTTTTCTCGTGATTTGATGTAACTTGGACATTTCAGAAGAGAATGTATTTCGGGTTTCTTCTTCACTGCAAAAAGAGCAAGTGGTTCTTGCTGTAATATCGGTATACTTTTTTGCTTTACGTTTTAGAGAGGAACGGTTGTAATGAAATGTTATAAACCTAAGTTCTTTACTTGTTATCGCCAAATGAGCACTCTCCTTTTTAATTTTTTTTTTTAAATCATTCATTTTCGATAGCACAAACAATTTCATGTTACGTGTCTCATGTGGATAAGCTGGAGGCCTCACATTAAAGTCACGAGTTCACTAGATAGGTGGGTAGGTAGGTAGGTAACTAGGGCTAGGTAGGCACTTAGGTAGGTAGGTAGGTAGGTAGGTAGCTAGCTAGCTAGCTAGCTAGCTAGCTAGCTTGACTGACAGACAGACAGCTAGATCATTTGTGTGTGTGTGTTTGTAACGCCCTTCGTGCTTGTCTTCAGTGTTTTTTTAAGCAGTTTTCATGATGTCGGTGGAACTGTTTACCCGCGCGCGTTCTTCAACTACTTAGTACTCTCTCTCTCTCTCTCTCTCTCTCTCTCTCTCTCTCTCTCTCTCTCTCTCTCTCTCCCTCTCCCTCTCCCCATCACACACACACACACACACACACACACACACACACACACACACACACACACACACACACACACACACACACACACACACAAAGCAGTCTCAAAAAGCAAGTTCCGGTGGTAGTATAGGGATGGGGTTGTAGAAAATGGTACTCTTCTTTTTCATGGAAACCCATAAATATTGCTACATTCATATGTATATGTATGCAGTTGTAAGAGGCAGTTACCAACAAAAACATTTGTTCTGGAAATCGGTATTCGTATTCTGGATAGATGTCTTCTGTATCAATGAAAAATCGTATGTCAAGTAAATTCATGCAAAAATTATTTCAGGCACGTTTAATATTTTGTTTTGTTGGTACCAGAACTGAAGTACGACTGTTAGAACTTACTAGAAGAGAAAGTGGCTAGATTGTCTGAGACCAACAGCTGTATCTAATTGCCAGTGTGGTTTTAAATTATGGCGTTGAATGCGATGTTTTCCTGTGTGTTTCTTTCTTTGGGGAGAAAATTAGCCCTGCGTGCGTACGTGTGGGTTACAACATCCTTGCCTGGGCTTGGTGAAGAAGGGGCCCCTTTGAGAGAAAGACAAAAGGGGATGAGAGAGGGGAGGTGCAGAGATCGAGGGAAAATCAATGGAGAAAATGTAGACCGGAGTACGAGAGTTGTTTTGCATATTCTTTTTGCTCTTTAAATGCAGTGGGTATTGGGAGGGGAAGGGAGGATGGATGGGTTTTTTTCAGAAAATGTTGCTGAATGTCACGAGGAAGAAAGAGTGGGAAATGAAACCTCAGAACAGAATGGCAAAACAGGAATTCATCGTTTCGTCGTCTTCTTCTTCCTGCTATCCTCTATTCGTGATGTATTGCCTGTCCAAATTTGAAATGCAACGTTCATGAAAGTAGTTTTTTTTTAACAGACAGCATTAAAAAAAAAAAAAAAAAAAAAACCAGCATGGCAGCCGTTCTTGAAACAAAAAAAAAAAGCAAGTACAGACGCAAGAAAAGAAAGGACTGTCTTGCTTTAGAGAAAAAAAAAAAAAAACAGCACGAACAAACTGTGTTCCATATGAACAAACCGTAATGAATCAATGTACATTGTTTCCCTTCCTTTTATCTCCAAGCTGATCAAAAGTATGGAGCTAGCCAAAGAAGAGGCGTGTTCTCCTCCTGGTTGTTAATATCTAATGATGCATTGCACGTTCCCAAAGCGAAAGCACCCAGGCAACAACAACAAAAGGCAACAGGAAAAAGCAGGGAAATCAAAAGAAAATGAAATCCAATAGAAAGACAGAGGGTATTGGGATTGGCAGACCATATTACAGAGATTTTATTTTTCTTATTGCATAACATGAAAGGAAGAGAGACATTTTACGCATGATCAAAATATGAACGATCTCGACAAAAGGACTCCGACCTTTTTTGAGGACAGCTCTGAATAGACAGATAGATAAACAGGCAGACAGACAGACAGAGATATAGATAGATAGACATATAGACTGATAGATAACCAAATAGACAGATAGATAGATAGACAGATGGATAGATAGATAGACAGGCAGGCAGGCAGGACAAGCAGGCAGGTAGGTGGATGGATGGGTGGGTGGATGGATGGAGATATAGACAGATAGATAGACAGACACAGGCAGACAGACAGACAGACAGACAGACTGACAGACAGACGAACGGATAGACAGACCGAAAGACCGGCAGGCAGAATTTGTTCTCTTTCAATGGGCATTTCAACGACAAAAGGAAACTCAATACAATAGCTTGTTTCAAAGCAAAAGTGTCAACAACGGTTGCTAAGTCGACAAGTCACAGTTTTCATATTTCCAGCTGCTTTCCTTTTAAGTGTTATTGATATGACCATATCAACAGTCCACCTAGAATAAATACTGACAGGGCTAAAGTGCTTTTCGAGTTTTTTTTTTTTTTCTTTCATATCTTTTATTCGTTTTTTTTTTTTATATAACATGAATCACAAACAGCCACGGACAAAGACGGATACAAACTGAAGGTGAAAAGCAAACACTGACGATGCCATCTTTAATATTAAAACAGATATACAGTTGATACATCCAACACATATATATTAACAAGAGACGTGAACTTTGTTTACAGATAATGCACATATACAGACAATAATATTTCAATGCATCAGCTCTATGTACATGCGCCCAACAAGCTGCACAAACGTATTATTTATCCACAATTACAAGTATTGATTTTTTTTTTGCAAAAACGGTCCACATTAGACGTGCACGACATGAGACATTTTACAGCAGACTCATTGAAAACCTTGTTCACGTATGTCCCACTCGATGTCATCTTTGAATTTCTGAAAGAGATTACATTTTTCATTTGAAACAAGGATTGATTGAAGAAAGATTTTTAGCAAAATTTCCGGTGTGTCTTTAGGTGTTGCGTGTGTATGTGTGTGTGTGTGTGTGTGTGTGTGTGTGTGTGTGTGTGCGTGCGTGCGTGCGTGCAGCGTGCGTGCGTGCGTGCGTGCGTGCGTGTGCGTGTGTGTGTGTGTGCGTGTGTGTGTGTGTGTGTGTCTGTGTGTGTGTGTGTGTGTGTGTGTGTGTGTGTGTGTGAATTTCTCACTGATTCCACGATGGACTTTTGTGTATATTCAGATCAGTGTTGCTGTGGATGCCGTTTTCTCCATCAGACTGGAGAAGTCACTTTTTGTTTTATTTCTTAAAATACACTCGACATCAACACACCGCTGACAACCGAACCCGGGTTTGAAGAAAGCCGGTCTGTGCTTTGTCAGGTGTGTTGTATTGTCCAGCCAGCTACATGGGCCACTTTCAGTGTGTAGCAAAAGCAGAATACATAAAGAAACGATATCACAAAGCAAGAGCACAATGGCATTCCATGTAACAGCCCTCAAAGCTTACATGAAAAAGAAGAAAAAAAAGAAATAAAAAACGGGGAAAAAATCTTAAGTGATATCAAACGTACCACCCAAATTACAATTCGGATGTCACACAGATAAACACCAATGGTGTAAGCCTTCTTTATAATTAGTCTTCAAATAGGGAAAAAAATCTTACGTGACCTTAAGTGTACCACCCAAAGGACAATACGGATGTTACACAGAAAAAAAAAGTCACCGATGGTGTAGACCTTCCTTACAATTATTTTCCTCTCCCGAATTGCTCGTGTAGAATGCAGACGATCATAATTAGTGAGATTTTAGCTTTGTGACAGTTAGTGAGATTTTAGCTTTTGTGACAGTTAGTGAGATTTTAGCTTTTGTGACAGTTAGTGAGATTTTAGCTTTTGTGACAGTTGGTGATATTTTAGCTTTTTTGTGACAGTCAGTGAGATTTTAGCTTTTGTGACAGTTAGTGAATTTTTAGCTTTTGTGACAGTGAGATTTCAGCTTTCGTGATAGTTACTGAGATTTTAGCTTTTGTGACAGTTACTGATATTTTAGTTTTTGTGACAGTTAGTGATTTTTTAGCTTTTGTGACAGTTGGTGAGATTTTAGCTTTGTGACAGTTAGTGAGATGTTCGCTTTTCTGACAGTTTGAACCCTACCATTAAGGTGGACCAGAGTAGGCTCCTGTCGCGACGTTCCGTCATCACGAATGATTCCCAGTATCATCATTAAGAGTACTTGTTTACAGCGCCTCTCCTGGATTAGAGACCAAGCCGAGGTTGACTCTTAAGACCTGGAACTGAACCCTTGACCCTTCAGTGGAGACCACAATTCTTTATCCGCTAAAGTCCGCCAGGCCCATTCCTTAATCGTTATGGAAAGATGTGCCCCAGGACTCTGGACGTTGGTGGGAAATGAAGGGGTCATTGGACTGACTGCGATGTGCCAAGCCTGCCTTCTCTGCTTCAGGGAGACGTTGGAATATTGCTGTCGTCGCGTTTTTGTCATGCGAGAGATTGATTTATTGATCGATCGATTGATTGATCGATTGATTCATTCATTCATTGATCTTCAATAGGCAAGGATGAAGATTTAGGTCAAGACCTAGTCTTACAATCTGTCCTTGTCATGCATACTTTATTTCAACACTCATCATTCATACTGACAATTCAGCATAGCAACACAAGAGAAGGAACCAAATCAAACAAACAAAAACACAGAGTGAAAGAGAGGGAGAGAGAGAGGTCGGTGGGGAGGGAGGGAGGGAGAGAGGGTGATAGATAGGGGGAGGGGAAGAGGGATGATAGACAGAGTGGGAGTGGGGGATGAGCGATTTAATGGAGTAGGTTACATGTTCACACAGTGCATTCAACGTATTCTTTACAGAAGATTCTGCGAGTGGTCGTTAATCATTTTTTTTTAACGAAAAATCAAATTATGGAGACATAAAATGTTTTGAATAAATGTTTCTAGAAAAGATTTAACGTGTTTGTATTTAGTCAGCTCGGTGGAAGTGAGTTCCAGACATATGGTGCAGAGTAGGCCAGGAGGGAATGCAGAAGACAGGGGAGCAGGGCGAGGCAGGGCGGGTGGAAAGGCGTGAAAGGGGATGGGGGGGGGGTAAGGGAGGGTGGGGGAGGTTAAGTAAGGGGGGTTAGGGATTGAGTGGACTGAATCGAGAGAAGGGGGGGGGGGGGGGGGGGCAGCATCTACACATCATCTAATTCTGATGCACGACGTGTTCGCGTCACTCGGCTGATGAAGAGGTGTGGGTGTGGGGGGGGGGGGGGGGGGGGGGGGTGTGTGGTGGGGGGGGGGGGGGGAAGAGTTTGGAGGCAGGAAGAGTGAGTGGGGGGGTGGGGGTGGGGGGGTGGAGGAAGAGTTTGGAGGCAGGAAGAGATGGCAAGCAAAGCGTCATCACCCGGGCGAAGGACTTTGCTGTGTAGGAGAGACACGGTGAAAATCACAATATTTTGCGTTTTCGGTTTCTAACTTCTTTTTCCTTTGGCTGTCTTCTTAATTACCTGTCTGTCCATTGAAGAATGTAATCACCGAAAACAAAAAAAAAAAAAAAAAACAAAGGAAGAAAGACAGGGAAGGAAAGAAAGGGGAGGGGGGAAAAAACATTCATAAAATGAAGAAAACAAAGTCTGCCTCACGTTATTTTTATTAAGACCGTTGGAAGGGAAAGGGGGGGGGGGGGGGCGGCGGAGATGTCTGTGCTTTTTCTTTTGTTTGTTTGGGTGTTGTTGTTTTGTTGTGTGTGTGTGTGTGTGTGTGTGTGTGTGTGTGTGTGTGTGTGTGTGTGTGTGTGTGTGTGTGTGTGTGTTTTTGTGTTTTTTTTGTTTGAAAAGCAAAATCCACCAACACAAAACGTTTGACATGTGGGTCCTAAATGAATCGACATGATATCTTTTTTTTCAACTAACTTAAAATGTCACAAAGTCTAATATTGTGAGTGTCCAATAAAATACGACAGGCATTCGTTAATAAGCACGACGAGGTGACAGGGGAAAAAGTAATGAATAAATGAATGTATGAATAAACTAATAAATAAATGACTAGAGGAATGAACAAATCATGCCAGCGGGGGGTTTATTATTACTATTCTTGCGTTTCCATTGGGTTTCCAGTGGTGTTATAAAAGACACGTTGACGATATGAGGCAGGCGCACGGATGAGTTGATTTATGAACTATATCATCTACATCCTCAGCAAGATCGGCAGCAGCCTTATTATGACCTCCTGGGTGGGTGGAGCGAAAAACAAAAGTATGGGTTTGATTGTAAATGATGTGTTTGTCATCGTTTTTGTTTGTGAGAGAGAAATTTGGGTGGTGGTGGGAGGAGGGGGTGCAGAAATGTAAGGGAGGTAAACCCAGAACATGGAGAGCACAGCACAGCAGATATATTTGCATAGCCTCATTACTCATTAGGTGAAGTGTGTAGAGTGGGGAGGGGGCGGAACAGAGAGGCGGAGGAGGGGCAGGGATGGAGATGTCTTGTTCCGTGTCATGAGGAAGAAAGAGTGGGAGATGGGGTCTGCAGAAGAGAATGGCAAAAGGGGGTATTTTGATCGTTGCTTCTTCTTCTTCCTGCTGTCGTCTTCTTGATGTATTGCCTGTCCAATCGTGAAATACAACGTTCATTAAAGCGATAACAAAAAAATAATCAAAAAGAAAATGCATGACAGCCTTGCTAATTTTATTTCCTAAAAAAAAAAAAGAAGGAACAAAAGAAAAGAAAGGAATGTCATGTTTTGTTTTGTTTTTACACAATCAGCATTGATAAACTGTTTCAGATAGACAAATACCCTACCTGTAATGAACCAGTGTACATAGTTTCCCCTTTTTTTTTTGTAAATCTCCAAGCTTATGAAATGAATCGAGCAGCGAAAGAAAAAAAAAATCTGTCGTTAATATCTGATGACGCGTTTCACGCTCCGAATGTGCAGACAACAGGAAAAAAAAAAAGCAGAACATTTGAAAGCAGAGAGAAAATAAAATGAAATGGAATGCACTAAAAGAGGCCAATTGTACTCGCAGATCATGCTGGCACTTCATTTGTTTTCTTATTGCATGAATTGGAAGAATTAACGGTCCGAGAAAAAGACATTATGCGTGTTCAGAATATTAACGATCTCAACAAAATGAAGCCGACCTTTTATGAGAGGTCCGATGCTGCAGAGAGACAGATAGACAGACAAACAGCAGAGAGAAAAACAGAGAAAATTATGCCTTTTTTTTGCCGGATTAATTTTGCTTATTTATAAAAGAAAATTGCTTGTGAAAAATATTCAAAAACAAACCATATATGGTTTCGTTCAGTACGGTAGACAAAAAATGAAAATAAATAGAAACAAAATCCACACCACATGACAATATAATACTGTCCTAATAATAGCAGTCAAAGCTTATTTAAAAGGAAAAAAGGTATAGTAGGGGGGGGGGGGTGACGA
>JADBJO010002713.1:73784-78784 GCA_016801955.1 Conus betulinus | reverse complement strand
CCCTCCCCCTCCCTCCTCTCTCGTCTCTCTCTCTCTCTCTCTCTCTCTCTTGTATACCTTTGCATTACAACCCAAAAATTAACCAACCGTTTCCAGGAACGGTCTTGGTAACAAGATTTTCTTTGCATCACCTTTAAAGGTCAAAATCTTCATCATCGCTATTTCTTTTTCGACATTGTCTCCCTTTGTCCCCCTTCATTCTGTGGTACCTGTGGCATTTGGGCAGGACACCAACAACAGGAACATGTACGGTTGATAAATCTGAAAAAGAAGTATCTTTGGAACAACGAGAAGCTGTTATGGGCTTCATTTCTGTGCATGACATGAAGATTCGGCTTATTTCATTTGGTGAACGAAGCAGTAATGGCGTCAAAGAAATCTTGTGTTCGCCTTTTGGTATTTTAAGTTTATTTGATATTTTTTTCATTTTCTCAAAGAATTTATAATGTTCCACATTAAAATGAACAACACTGAAAGAAAATTGTTTTCTGTTTTCGTTTTTTTTTTCTTTAATGTATGGGTTGGTGGAGGGGGTATTTGTTTACATTTTGGTTTTATAATATATAAGGTTTTAACAAATATGATAATGATGGAAGAAGTACAGAGTTCTGATTCAGTAATACAAATACTTTTTCACACACACACACACACACACAGACACACACACACACAGGACACACACACACACACACACACACACACACACACACACACACACACACATAAGAGTCCTTGTACATGTCTCACCAGCAAAAAAAGACCAGTCTTCTCACGAAACAGATTCGAAATGTGAAGGAAGGAACACCAAACACCAGACAGAACTACCTCAAATGAATCAGTATGCATAGCAGGGAGAGAAGACGAGAAGACGACAACGAAAAGGAGTCACCAGGGGGGGGGGGGGGGGGGGGGGGGGGGGGGGGGGGGGAGAGAAGTTAGAGAGACGAAGGAAGAGGCAGTGAGAGATGAGTTTGTTACTTTAAGTGATTACTCCAGCGTTGCTGTCGGCAAATTTGTGCCGCGCATCAGGCGAGAGTTACGAAGTGAAAGAAAGGACGGTGGGGGAAAAAACAGACACCCTCCCGCTGAAAGCCAGGTTCGTGACGAAGCCCGAGGCTTTGACGATGCATGTTGATGTCTTTTCCCCTCCTCGTAAAAGTCTGCTCCAGGGAAGAAGAGAGTGGGTGTTAGGATAGGGGGCTAAAGAGGAGAGAAGGTGTTGTGCATGCGTGCGTGCGTGTGGTGTGTGTGTGTGTTGTGTGTGGGTGTGTGTGCTGTGTGTCGAGGAGAGAGAGAAGTAGAGAGGGAGAAGGGGAGAGAGAGAGGAGAATGTGAAAATGAAAAGAAAAACACTACACTACAAACACACACACCACACACAAACACAAGCATGCACGCACGCACACACACCCACAACACGTATGCACGCGCATGCACACCCAAACACCACCACACAACCACACACACACAACCCCACACACCACACTACCACCACACACACACCCCACACACACACACACCGCTATTAGAGCAGGAGTCGAGATTGAGGAGGGTTGAGGGAGACCGCTGGTTAGAAGTTGAGAGAAGTAGATGAGCAGGAGAGGAGGGGAGATATTCTTTGGAGGGTAAAAAGTCTGAATCAATGAGGACGAGAGCAGGGGCGAGACAGGAGGACATAAAGAACGGAGTCAGGAATAACTGGGGGGGAGAGGAGGGTGGGGGAAAAGAGAGAGGGGTTCGAAAGAGAGCGAATGGAAAGAGGCAGTAGAGTGTGAGATGATGAGTGTTACAAAAAAGGTGATAATACTGTGCTGTCTGTCGGAAGAGTTGCTGACCTCACATGCCAAGCTGTAGTGAAGTGAAAGAACGAAGAAGGAAGACAAGGACAGTATTGGGGGGGAAATAAACGACACTCCGCGCTGAAAGACAGGGGGTGCAAGAAGGCCAAGGGTTGACGATGCATGTAAGGGCTGGGGGTTTTGGCCTCCGCCACTTAAGAAACGTCCTCGCGCTGCTCTCTCTCTCTGCGCTGCCCTCTCTTCATTATCACACACAGAAACACCGAGGCACCCCTACAACACACACACACACACACACATCACCACACACACACAACTCTTTTGTGTGAATGGTAGTTTAAAAGATTGCAGTAGTGAGGACGAAAATTAAAGTAACAACCAACCTCCAAGAAGCAGAGTATCGAGAAGGGACCACAGACATGCACAGACATAGGACCAGGCAGGCCAGGATAGACAAGATATGGGGAAGAGGCCGGGCCGTGCGTGACAGAATATTTTAATAATATGTAAGAGAGCTAGGGAGTATATCAAGGACTATAGAGCTAGTAGGACATAGGGACAATGTTGGAAGGGCAGAGTGCAGAGGAGAGGAGGAGAAGAGAGAGAGTGAGAGGGAGAGAGGAGAGAGAGATGACAGGTGAGAGAGAGAGAGCGGAGAGAAGGACGAGAGAGGGGTAGAAGATGGGGAAAGGTGAACACGTTACGGAAGAAATACTCGTAGAGTTAGTTTCAATAACAGGAGCATCCAGCAGCAAGCGACGTTGGGGCAAAGAGAGACAGGAGGAAGAAGAGAGGAGAGCAGGGCAGTTCGTGCTAAAAGCCAAGTCTTCGTGACGGGAAGTCCGAAAGGTTTTCAAATGAGGTGCTTGACATTTTTTCGCATCCCAATCATAGGTTGTTGCAGTACGCAGGTCCTTGTAGATGGACCGTTTAAGCATTGTTAGCAGTGGGGGGATCTGCAGAACAGGAAAATCCAAAACCAGCGCGCCACAGCCTCTTTACGCCATCGGGTTAAAAGCAGCCCAATTGGAAGTTAACAGAGTCCGCGGGGGCGGTCAGGGGAGGAACAGGAGGTGGTGGTGCTGTGAGGAAAAAAAGGGTGTTGGTGGCTTGGATAGGTATAGTAGTTAGCAGGCGTCGAACAGAGAGAACAGACAGAAAGAGCAGGCAGGAAGAGTAGAGACAGAGGGGGGGGGGGGGGGGGGGGGGGGGGGGAGGAGGGGGGGAAAGGCGAGGGGAGGCCGGGAGGCACTGGGGAGAAGAAGGGGGGGAAGGAGTAGCGCTATTAGGAGATGGTGAATTGTACGAGTGCATGTGCTGGATGAACACACACCATTTAATTCATGCACAAGCACTGTTGTACACACACACACACACACACAACACACACACAACGCACACACGCACGCACGCACGCACGCACGCACCCACACGCACGCACGCACGCACGCACGAACGCACACACGCCCACACACCACACATCACACAGGAGAGAGAGAGAAGAGAGAGAGAGAGGGAGAATTGGATGAAATTAAGTCAGGGTCGGTCACAACTACTAGGACCTTGAGCTATGTAGCATATGTAATCTGCATTTTGAGTAGGAGAAACTAGTGCAGGCACCACCACCACCACGAAATTATTATTGTGATACGACTGTGTACACACATGAAAAAGAGTGTGTATGGGGGGGGGGGGGGGGGGGGGGGGGGGGAGGGTGTCGGGGCGAGGCACGTAAGACATAGGGGGGAGGAGGTGGGGAGGCAGAGGAGAAAGAAGGGCCAGGGAATACAAAATCAGCATTACTGCCTGTGAGCTTATGGAGTTTTTGACCATAGTCTGTGTCCCCTTCATTTCCTCTCGTCTCCTCTGTCTGTCTGTCTGTCTGTCTGTCTGTCTTTCTGGGTCTCGTCTTCTCTCTCTCTCCTCCCTCCCTCTCTCTCTCTCTCTCTCTCTCTCCCTCTCCTCTCTCCCTATCCCTCTCTCCCTCTCCCTCTCTCTCTCTTCTCCCTCTCCTCTCTCTCTTCTGCTGTCTGTCTCCCTCTCTCTCCCTACTCTCTCTAGTTTAATTCCTCCCCCCGCTCTCTCTCCATACTCCTCTCTCTCCTCTCTCTCTCTCTCTCTCTCTCTCTCTCTTACAAAGTAGTTTTTAACTTTATGACAAAAACCTTACAACCTTTCCAAGAGGGAAAGAAATGGGAACCAAAATTTTAGTACGTCATGGGAAGAACGTCAATGAGGCAGAGGGACACTACACAGTAAATAACAAACATGCTAGGGTAACACTTGCTCCAATGATGAAATAAAAATGCGTGTTGCTTAACTCCAGACAAACGCTGCTTACAAACCAAAGAGCCTAGCAGAAATGACAACACAGAGCACACAGAGCAAAATTATTCTGTGTGCTCTGTGTCGTCATTTTTGCTAAGCGATTTTGGTGTCCTAAGCAGCATTCGCTTGAAGTTAATGGGCATGCATTTATTCATCATGGGAGCAAGAGTTACCCTCCTGTTTTTGTGCGTCAACTTCAAAATTCAGATATGCATTATTCCTGTTTTATTTCTTCTTTTTTTTTTTGGTCCCTTTATCTTTGGCATTGTTTGGATTTTTCAGTAAATTGACTGCATGATCATGAATGGGGGACCAGAACTTACAAAAAAATTAATGAAGGAAAACCAAAGTTTTGGCTTAATTTATGTACATGAAGTTACCATTCTTTTTCTTTTATTACCGTGTAAACAAAGCAACATGGCATCCCAGAAATCATATGTTCTTCTTTTGTATTCATGTACTCTTGTTTTATTTGTTTTGTTTGTTTGTTGTAATTGTTGTTTTACCAAAATATTTAACATTCCAGAGTGAGAGTGGTTATACGCTGAAAGATTTTTTTTTCGTTTTATTTTCATTACTTATAAATCTAATATTGATTAAGCCAGCACATTTTAGGGACGACTGGGTACAGTCTTTGTCCAGTTATATGAATTCTCTTCACATGAACATGAGAGAGAGAGAGAGAGAGAGAGAGCGGGAGAGAAGAGAGGAGAGGAGAGAGATTGATTATTCATTCTTTTACGGAGAAAAATACATGGGACTAAAGACCACAGCTCTTAACAAAACGAATCAACAGGCGTAGAGAGAGAGAGAGAGAGAGAGAGAGAGAGAGCGAGAGAGGAGAGAGAGAGAGAGGAGGAGAGAGAGAGAGAG